>CM070514.1:44644141-44838251 GCA_036346375.1 Guadua angustifolia
CGGATCGGATTCGGATAATTTTTTTTAGATATTTTTCAGATTCGGATTCGGTAGATAACTATCCGTTGGATCGGAATATTCCGAATATTTTTTTGAATATATCCGTTTTTATTTCTTCGGATATCTGACTGAGGCCACTTACCAGGATGTTCCGTCCCCTTCGCCACTTATTATCTCTACTAATATAAATTTGCAGTTGGTGGCAGCAGTCCGTTCTTCTTAGCCCCCCATATCTCCAATAATGGCCGGTCATTATAGCTAATTATTCTTTCCTGATTTTCTATCTACTAATATAAATTTGCAGTTGGTGGCAGCGGTCCGTTCTTCCTAGCCCCCCGCCATATCTCCAATAATGGTCGGTCATTATTCCTTTTGTACTCTATATATGTTGTACAGTTTTCACAGAATTAATCAAGAGAATTCATTCAAGACGTCCCATGTCGTAAGCGCCATGCGCTAATGAACTCGATTTAATCGATCAATAAGTGACGGCCGACGTGAATGGCCACGAGGCTTGAGGAGGCCGAAGCGCCATTGCCGAGTAATCTTGCGACCGAAGAGATGGCTAAGCGCGACGCCCACCAGGTGCCGTGACCCCAGCGCCAACCAGTTGAATGTAAACAAAGCGTACGACGCTTTGGCGCAGTTGCCCGGCGACACCGGTAGAACATCGTCGGCGGTGAGAGAGTCATTGGCATACCCCTTGAAGATAAACGGGGTGATCCAGCTGAACGTCACGAGAGAGAGAGGAACGACGCGGCGGCGCACGGCGTGGCGGGCGTCTCGGTGCTGGTGTTTTCTGATTCACCTTCATGGGCTCCGACGTCATGGTCGGTGAAGCCAGTGATGGTTAAGTACGCCAGAGGCATGGAGACGAGTAGGCTGACAAAGGTGAGAGGGTCATCTGGGAAAAGAAACGAACCGTTGGCGCAGCGGACCACCGCCGAAGTGGAGAAGAGCGCGACACCGAGGGCGGTGGCGATCCAGAAGACGCAGAGGTGGAAAGGCTGGGTAGTGGCAGTGGCCCCTTTCTCCGAGGCGACTGACCACGCGGCCATGGCGTGCGCAATGAAGTGGGTGGCAAGGAAGGCGGACTCCACAGCGCGCCATAACATGCTCGATAGGAGGAAGAACGCGAGCGCGAGGAGGACGGCGGACGCCCCGAGCGCGACCGCGTAGTGGCCAGTGGTCCGGAATGGCGGTGATTTTGGCAGTAGCACCTCGTGCTCGGGGGAAGCCTTCGTGTCGCCCCTGCGAAGGCGGTGGATGACGAGGAAGATGAGGTCGACGGCGCGAGGAGTGCGCGCTGCGGGCATGGCGAGAGGAAGAGGAATGCGAGCTGGTAATATAAATTACAAAAAGGGATAAAAATAATTGATTGATTTTTAAGATTGGTATTATATATTGCTATGTACAATATATTTGATTTTAATTCATATCGGAGAAAAAACCATAAAAACTTTTGTAATCGAGGGAAATAGATGTTTGATCTTGTAGCACAATTTTCTTTTATTGCTTGACCTTTATGTTTCGTTACCAATTTTATTTTTCGTAGCAATGCACGAGTATTGATCTAGTACTTCTAAGTCCTCAGGATGCTCCGCCGCGCCGCCCCCTCTGCCGCCACTCTCCTTCACTGTGCCTTCTCCACATCACCATCATCCTCGTCAGCCTCAGTCGCCTCCTCGACGGCCGTGAACTCCATCCTCCTTCGCTCCCTCAAGGAGCACTACATCGAGGTCTTCAACATGACGCCCCCACCCAAGATCAGCCCGCCCAAGCCCTACACCATCGTCAAGGGCGCCCTAGATCAGTCGTCGAGCCCCGTTCTACGCCGCAAGTACGGCGAGGAAATCTCCATCTCTGTCGCCAGGCTTGCCAACATCATGCCCCCCGACGCCGGCTCCGACTCCTACTCTGACAGCGCCGACGGAGGCGGGGTGAGCGAGTCCATCAGCTAGATCTTCCTCCACGTCGACATATCCAAGCCAGGGAGCAGCAAGTCGCTGCAGTTCCTATGTGGGCTGTACCCTGACGCTGTGGGGATCCATTTCGTCTGTCTTCGGTCGAAGACCACCCTGTCCGGGGTGTCGGCGATGGCGTTGAAGGACGGTGGCGAGTACCAGGGGCGCATCTTCTAGCGAGTTGTTTCTTCCAAATGCATGAGAATGTAATCGTTTTGTAAATTACTTCGTAGAAAAACATGTGTAAAAGCACGTGCTTTATATTTTGAGGAAATTGTGGTTTGCTACGCCATTAGCATTTGATTAGGAGGTGATAACTTAAAATACTTTTGTATACAATATTGAAGCATGAAGTGCCTAAGAAGTGTGATTATACTAAGGGCCTGTTTGGCAACTTGGAACCGGACTATTTCTCCTAGAATCTGAAATGAATCCAACCAAACGGAGTAGGACTCGAAACGTTTCAAAGCGAATCGTTTCTGATTTTTACACGCCGTGCTCGAATCGGCTAGCAACCCGTTCCTCCAGATTCATCGAATCGATTTACACCTCTGCCTTGCTAAAATCGACGGCGTCCTCGTGAACTCCCGCGAAACCACCCACTGGAACCCGCCCTCCCGCGAAAAACCTAGCCGCCCACTCGAGCACCCCCGCCGACGCCCTCCCGGAGCACCCCTCGACAATGCCGCCATACTGGAACACTCCCACTCCGACGCTGCCGACCTCCCGAAACTCCCTCGGCGCCTCTGGCCGTCCGCCGCCCTTGAACTTCCCCGCCGCCTCCTGCCGTCGCCGAGAGTCCAACCCACCGCGCACCCCCACCGCCAAGGTACTTCGCCACGGTCCCTCCCCTCATCTTTGCCTCTCTTTTTTTTTCTAATTAAGCTGTTGTTAGCTCTTGTGCAAATGGGGGAAGGAAGAAGCATACGCAGAGGTAGTTTAGTAAGGTTTTGTTTTGATCTATAATACCAATTCTGTGTTTCTCTAGATGAATTTGTGCATGAATGTTGAATCCTTCTAATCTGGCAGTTCGTCTCGAATTTGTTCTTAGTTTAGATTGGTGGATGAGTACGCGCGTTCCTATTTTTGTTTGTTGGGTATGAATCAGCGCACTCATCTCTGGGTATGAGTACGCGCGTTCGTATTTTTTTGTTTCATCATTTGGATCAAAATATGTTAGTGCCGAAAACTTTTGCTGCTCGATCATTTGGATCCAGATATTCTTCCACAAGAAGTCGCTCCCCGGAGGACTTAGAAAGTAGCGAGGAATTGTTTGATGGTATAATTACCGCACTCATCTCTGGATGACTCTATGCTGACGGGATATTGTTAACACCATGGCCATCGTCACTCATAATTGTGTAGCTGATGCTTTTAAGGCCCTGATCTTGTTCATGAGCATGAATTGGACCTCTGTAAGCAATGGCCTTGAGATCTTGAGCTTGCATATTTTTGCCGTCAAGAGTGTGAACAGGTGTGCCCGTATTACTGGACTTGATCTGTTGACTCTCTCGGCTATGATCATTAATGGTTATATATGTGTAGCTGATTTCTTTGATATTTTCAACTCGAACATCTGGGTCATCATTACTGTATTTCATGTCCATGATATCTTCATTCTGCTCATCTGGGTTGTCCATGAGATCTTCATTGTGCCCATCTGGGTTGTTGGCACAAAAGGTAATTAATGCCTGTATCTGCACAGATGATGTGATCTTGATCTTGCACATCAGAGTTCTTGCTCTGACTAGTTATGTCTCTACCATTGACTGCCATGAGATCTTCATCTTTCACATTCAGACTGTCATGGTCAATAGATGTTTCTCCTAGAATCTGAACAACTGCACTTGGTAGTTTAGTAGTTGGGTTGATATGATACTGGAGACTGGCCATGGTTTATTTACTGGCAAGTAGATGCAAATAACATTTTCGACAAGAGAGCTACGCTGAAGCATGATTTTTTATCTTCAGATGATACAAGATTTAACTATTTTCCGTTTGGGACTTAATATATACCCTCCTATGTTAAGCTCCTTCACTTTTTATCCACAAATAATCTTGCATCGGTCACTCGTTCTGTTGTTCATTTTTCATTTTGTAGCATGTAAGACGAAATATGTCTTATGCACACCTTTCGAAAGTTTGGATCTCTTCTTAGCTTATTTTGTTGATTGCGAGGATATGGTTGAAGGTTAATAATAGCTGCGATTGAGCTTTTTGTTCATTTTCAGATCAAGCCTCAGTTAACTTTTATCGTTTGTGGTTTGCGACATGTTGAAACTTATGGCAGTGAATGAATGCAATATGATTTTAGTGTTTGTGATATTGGTTTGCTTGTGTAGATGGTTGAAGCTGAATGGTCTGAAGAACACACTAGGATTGTTTGTAGATTGTTTGTCGAACAAGTGAGGTGCGGAAATCGTTCTAGCACCCATTTGAACAATGTTGGGTATAAAATAGTGATTGAAAAATTCAATGAGGAGACGAGGATTTTGTACACTAGGGGGCAATTTAAGAATAAATGGTACAAATTGAAGCTAGAGTACAATGCTTTGAAGGAGTTGTTGAAACAAACAGGCATAGGTTGGGATGAGAGGAAGGGAACGGTTAACATGAACAATGATTGGTGGAAGATGATGAGAAAAGTAAGTGCGCAAACCGTAAAATATTTGATCTTGTTTTGTATGCAGCAATATTATTTTTTTTGACATATGTTCTCATGTTTGCAGAAAATTTCAGGATGTGGAAAATTTAAAGACAAGAGAATTCAAAATGAAAATGAGTTGAAGGTTATGTTTGAAGACCTTAGGAATACCGGTGACGATCATTTCGGTGCTTCGTCTAGTCTTATTCCTCCAAGTCCTATTCATTGTCTTGAGTCCGTGGATTCAGAACCCGAAAGTGATCCAGAAGAAATAACTCCAACAGTCCAACTAGCAAAGGCAAAGGCAAGAGATCATACTGTCATGACAAAGAGAAGACAAAGAGAGCCAAGACAAGTGGAGGAAAGTGGATCGAAGAACAGATTAGTAAAATGGTGACTTTCAGTGAGAGGTCCGTCTTCATTGAGTCGCTTGCAAACAAGGATGAGTGTTCTATCAAGGCAAGAATGAACATTGTGAAGGAGTGTGGAGCGATTTCAGGACAAAGCAACACTTCATCGCTCTTGAATTATTCACAAAGCGTGCTGAGAGAGAGATGTTTATGACATTGGACACTCCAGAAGACCGGTTTGCATGGCTCACAATGAAGCACTTTGTCAAATATGGACCATGATGTCCTACTTTTTAGGGAAATTCATTTAAAGGGTATAGAATAAGAATAGATTAATCAAAGGGTTCAATTTGATTTCTTTTTTGATTGATTGATTGACCATTATTTGATTGATTTAACAGGAACAAAATTCAATTCGATTTCTTTTTTGCAATTTACACTTGGCATATATTTTGTTTTAATATTGCTTTCTTCTATGTTAGAGATGTCTTCAAGTGAAAGTGATAGTGATAGCGAGGTTGATGCGGAGGTTATACATGAACATCAAATTTTGCAGACCAACTTACTTGCTCTTTGCGGCGTTTTACATCAATATTACATGAAGCATTATGATAAGAATCCACCAAGGACTTCACAACTCAGTGGTTATGGATGGATTATGGAGGCATTAAACACACCTGGAGAAAGTCACAGAATGTTCATGATGAATGAAAGTCTTTTTTCAGTCTGCATGACTTATTGGTAAGCAATTACAGTCTAAAGTCATCCATCAATATTACCTCATTAGAATCGCTTGCTATCTTTCTGTGCATCTGCGGCCAAAATAGATCCAATTGTTCGATTCAAAATACATTCAAGCATTTAGGGGAGACAATCAGTAGAAAATTCGATGATGTGTTACAATGTTTAATTCGAATGGCTAAAGATTGCATAAGACCTAAGGATCGAAATTTTGCCAATGTGCATAGTAGGATTAGTGGTGATCAAAGGATGTGGCTGCATTTTAAAGATTGCATTGGAGCAATTGACGGGACACATATCCTAGCAACACCACAGTCTAGAGATTATGTTCGATATATTGGCAGATCAGGGACTCCAACCCAAAATATGATGGTCGTGGTTGACTTTGATATGCGTTTCACGTATGCTTCTATTGGGCAACCAGGATCTATGCATGACACCAGTGTGCTCTATCATGCTATAGAACATGATACACAAGTCTTTCCACATCCTCCGTAAGGTAAAAATTATTGTTACATTACACAAATCTATTGTCATGTTACTGTTACATTACTTATGCTATTTCGTGTTTCATTAGGCAAATATTATGTTGTGGATGCCGGTTACCCAAAATGCACCGGTGTACTTAGCACCGTACAAAGGATGAGGTATCATGTACCGACGGAGAAGAGGTGTGGCGCGCGTCGATCAAGAAGAGGTATTCAACTATTTGCACTCTAGCCTTCGTAATGTTGTTGAGCGTACTTTTGGCGTATGGAAGATGAAGTAGAGGATACTTCTAAAGATGCCTCGTGCAGATGAACAAATGAAGATGATCGTTGCAACAACTATGTGTCTCCATAACTACATTCGTGAAAATCATGCGCAGCGTAGATTTTCGAATGTGTGACGAGAATCCAGATTACATGCCAACAATACCACAAAGATATGCAAGACATCAGCCGTCTCAAAATTCATCAAATACGGCTACAACCGATGCAAATGAACATAAATATGGATAGATTTCGTGATGATTTTGCAAAGGCAATTATGGAATCTAGATCGTAGTTCACTTTATCATTTTTATAATATTAATACAATGATATATTTTGCTACCTCTTATATTTGAATGGCCGAATATTTATACAAAAATTCTGTAATGAGATTATTATGGATGCATGTATTTCATCGTCATTTTTTACATTAAAATGTACTACAAATCCATCACAAATACAAAGGGCACTTCGGCCATTTTCACCACTTCATCCTCTTTCCACAATCTGAATCCAGACACTTAGCTAAACGGTTTCCAGACGGTGATTCTAATTCTACCTGAAACGTTTCTACCAAGAATCTGGAACCGTACCAAACGGGGCCTAACTTATATTTGGCAGAACAACGGTTGTAGGGCATATTTTGTTTACACGCTGTAGTTTGTTACTGGCAAGCAGAATTGAGTTAAGCAAATACTTTGCTAGTTATCAGCTATGAGTCTGAAGGCTGAAGCTCAAATATTATAGTTTTAATCATAAAGAAACGATGGATCATGAATGATAGTAGGCATTCTAGGTGCTGAGGAGCTTTAGGCTGACAGATTTTTCATTGGAACTTAAAGAAAGGTACTCAGAAGTAAGAACTATCCTGCAAGTGGTGTAAGGAGATGTTCTGGCTGCATATTACCAATTGGTTTGTGTCTTAAGAAAAATCTTTTCTGTACTTTGCTAGCATAATTCTGAAGTAGCTGTTAATTGAGTGTGAAAGCATGGAAAATTGATTTCAAAGGAAGAATTTCAGGTGTACTAGCATGCTCATAAGTAGATACTCATATGGGCATCTTCATTTTTCTTTCATTTCTAAGTCTATTTTTCAGTCACTACACACCAGTGACTATATATTAAGACAATTCTTGATCTATTTCTATAGAAGCTTACATGTTAAGATGTTGTCAACCTACCTTAGCCACTTTGATCTTCAAACTCTTCTACATGATTGTGTCATTGTTAAGTCTTCTATTTATGTGATGTAATTCAAATATTATCGATTTGTCTTATTATCTTTCTTAAAGATGTGAAGTCATAGTCATATTATCATGATATTATTTACGTATCGTTCTATATTTTGTAACTTTTCGTATGTGTGCCATTTAAATTGAATGCACTTTTGCAATTTTATCGGACTATCCGATGAAATGACTTATTAGACTGTAATAATCTTATTGCATGTTAAACTCATACGATTGATTAATCAGTGCTATATATGTGCTTATTTTTGCACGCTATCTGATAAAAATTATCCGGTACCGTATTGATTCCGATTTGTATTCGATTTGAATCCGCGACCGATATTATCCGTGTCGCGTTAAGATATCGTACTATCCAATTCGATTCCAAATCTAATAAAAATATGATTTAGAATACAAAAAAAATATAATTAAGAATACAAAAAGAGATATCCGACCGAATCCGAAACAATCGCACCCTACTCCACGTCCCCTGTCGCCGCCGCAGCATCCGCCTCTACCACGACCACGGCGCGGCGCTTCGTGGCCGACGCCGCCAAGGGCCTTCAGTTCCCACCAAAAAAGTTAATAAAAGCTACCCCTAAAAAAAAACCCCGACACATATGAATTACCGCAGCGATTGGAGGACGGGCTGGCCGACGCGACGAGGGTGCAGGAAGAAGGCGCGGCGCGAGACGAGCGCGGGTGCGACGGTCGCCGTCGCGGGCGCCATTGGGGTTTTGGTGCCTAGGCGTATAGGCGTTGGGCGCGACGGCGAGGAGGCGAAGCCGGAACCATAGGGAGCGAGGGCGAGGTCTACCCGGGTCGTCGTGTAAGGTGGTAGGGCTGGGCCGACGTGGGCCCATATCTATGTTGTCCAGACCCAAATTATTGTGTGCTTCCGATTTCCGAATGGAATCCAGTGGCGGTTAAAGGGGTCGAGGAGCCGTGTCGCGCAGAGAAAAATCTCCCCATTCGATCCGTTCTCCTCTCGCGTTCCTCTTCCTCCTTGGCGTCCTCGTCTCCCTCCCCGGCCGGCGAAGGGGAGCACCATGGCGACCGCTTCAGGTGAGTTGGACATCCCGTAACCCTAACCCTAGCTCGATTCTTCTCCTCCCGCCCCAATTCTATCGCAAAACCGCGTGGAATCGATCCGTTTCCGCTAGTTTTAGATCTGGAGTGCTGTTCTCCGGGTGCTTTCGCTTTGCTTCGATTTGATGGGGATTAGGGTTTTCGTAGGGAGCCGTGCGGGTCGTTGGTTGCCCACTTTTGGGGATCGGAGCTTTTCTGATTCCTCGGAGCGGCGAATTTATGTGGACGATTCTCTTATTTATTTATTTATTTATGATTTCGTGTTTGTGGCAGTTTCGTTCAAGTCTCGGGAGGACCACCGGAAGCAGCTCGAGCTCGAGGAGGCGCGGAAGGCGGGGCTCGCGCCCGCCGAGGTCGACGAGGATGGGAAGGAGATCAACCCGCACATCCCCCAGTACATGTCCTCGGCCCCGTGGTACCTTAACGCCGAGAAGCCGGTAAGTTGTTGCTTGCTCTACCAAAGTTCTAGTTTATGCGATGAGAGAGATTTGGTTGGGGGAAGCTCTGACTCCGTCTCGGTTTGATGGGTTCAGAGTTTGAAGCATCAGCGGAAATGGAAATCGGATCCAAACTACACCAAGTCATGGTACGATAGGGGTGCGAAGCTTTTCCATGCCAACAAGTACAGGAAAGGCGCTTGTGAAAAGTAAGTGTGGTGTTCATTTCATGGTACTTGTTCTCAGTGGCGGAATCAGAAAATTTAGATTGGAGGTGCACTATTGACGCGTAGCAATATAATATTACACAAATAACAACTATCAGCTGTTGGGCTCCGACTGCTGTGCAATCAGGGCTCCCGTGCAATCACCGTGCAATCCAACTAAGAAAAGTTTCAAAAAATTCTGAAAAAAATCATGGATGTACATCTCATCTTACCCCATCTACATATAAAATTTCATGATCAAATTCGTCCTATTTTCGATAGGACGAATTTGATCATGAAATTTTGTATGTAGATGGGGTAAGATGAGATGTATATCCATGATTTTTTTCAAAAAATTTTGAAACTTTTCTTAGTTGGACAGCACAGCAGTTGGAGCCCAACTGTTGATAACAGTTAAAAATAGTGCTCACTGATAACAATTCAGTAGTTTTATACATTATGCAAAAGTTTATATAGTGCCACATGATTGGTAGCTAAGTTGAGAAAAAATTTAGCAACCCTGAGGCATGAAATGTAATTATTATCCAAGTCCTATAAGTAATATCAAATTACATGGAAGTCCAAATGCATTGTAATATCTACTAGCAAGGGTATGTCCCCAGCTGGTTCCGCCCCTACCTATTCTTGCAACACTGCCCAACATGTATGCTTATTTTTGTGGATATTCTTGTTGATCCTAATTGGGACATAGAAATGAAGTTTTAGATGTTCTATTTAGTAGTCAGGATGTGTGAATATGTAACATCTGCGCTTTGTCTTGTTATTCAAAATCTAGTTATAGTTTGATTTTGATTCTGAATAGCTTCATATAGGGGAAGTCGATGCTTGAATCTTGATCTTTCCTAAGCTTGAGATGTTCAGACTGAAGAAAATGTTTTGCCTTTTACCATGTTCTGGTTTTTGTCCATTTCTTTTACCTGCCCAGTCCAGCATGTCTTAACAAATTTACAAATACTTTTTCTTAATGTTCCAGCTGTGGAGCCATGACTCATGACAAGAAATCATGCATGGAGCGGCCTCGAAATGTGGGAGCTAAATGGACTAATACGAACATAGCGCCAGATGAGAAAGTGGAGTCATTTGAACTCGATTATGACGGAAAGCGTGATCGCTGGAATGGTTATGACCCATCGACCTACAATCGCGTTATTGCAGATTATGAAGCTAGAGATGAGGCTAGGAAAAAGTATCTGAAAGAACAACAGCTCAAGAAACTTGAGGAGAAGGATGGTGAGCAGGATGGTGAGAATGTGGGTAGTGAAGAGGATGAAGAAGATGGTCTGAAGATAGATGAGGCTAAAGTTGATGAGAGCAGTCAAATGGATTTTGCTAAGGTAGAGAAGCGTGTGCGCACAACAGGTGGTGGTAGCACTGGAACTGTGAGGCATGTCCTTATTTACAAACAAATTCTGTTCCTTAGAATTACTAGGCTCTTGCATCTGAGATGTATCAACAATCGGTTTTTAATGCTTATGCTCTATGTTAATCTTCTTCACAGGAATTTGCGTATTAGAGAAGACACTGCAAAATATCTTCTGAATCTTGATGTGAACTCTGCATATTATGATCCAAAAACCCGTTCCATGCGTGAAGACCCTTTGCCAGATGCAGACCCCAACGATAAGTTCTATGTGGTAAGGGACAGACAACATACAAGCTCAATGCTTTGCACTTTGTTAAATGTCACATCAAAATCTTCTGTTGGCTAGGCTATTGTATTCAGTATTCAGATGTATTATTATGACGCAGGGTGATAACCAAAATCGACTTAGTGGACAAGCTCTGGAGTTCAAGCAACTCAACATCCATGCATGGGAAGCTTTTGATAAGGGGCAGGATATCCATATGCAAGCAGCCCCATCTCAGGCTGAACTACTGTACAAGAGTTTCAAGATCAAGAAAGAGCAGTTGAAATCTGAAAGTAAGGATAAAATTATGGAGAAGTATGGGAATGCTGCATCAGAAGAACCTATTGCTCGAGAGCTTCTTCTTGGACAAAGTGAGAGAGAAATTGAGTATGACCGGACTGGTCGAATAATCAAAGGACAGGTTAGTACATAATACTCATCGTTGTTAATTATGCCTTTCTAGTAACTTGCTGTTCTCAGAATACTTTCTGCTAGGATTTAAGAAAACAGTGATTTCAGTCTAATGTTGTCCATGAAATTCGAAGTTTTTATTTGTCTTGTTGCTGTCTTATATTGTGAATGACGTCTTTTTAACTGTTTCCGTAACCTGACATTGTATAGCAACATAGGTTTTCACCATAGATTATGTGCTATTGCATTCTTTATAATCCTTGCTTTGAGAAGGTCATATAGCTAACTGCAGTGGCGTGTTGCGTCAGAGATGATGAAAACAAGAAAACAACTATGTGAACCTCTAAAATTCTCTATTAAACTTCAAAGTATGAAACAACAAGCACAGAACCCTTTCTACAAATGAATGCAGTTACAAAAACCTTAGAACTCTCTTGCACTTGATGCCAGTGGTTCTGTTTGCCTGTATCATATGATCGCGAAGCACAAAGTGTGCTTCATTTCCCTGGCTTAGGTCGGATGCTACCTTTCCGGTCAGCTGTTCACATTACTTCTTGGTCTTGGTATAATCTTAATGGCTAACAAGTACCCTAAATTTATTGCTTACAGGATGTATCTCTTCCGAAGAGCAAATATGAAGAGGACGTCATGATTAATAACCACACAACTGTGTGGGGTTCGTGGTGGAAAGATCATCAATGGGGCTACAAATGCTGCAAGCAGACTATCCGAAATAGTTACTGCACAGGCTTGGCTGGAATTGAGGCTGCTGAAGCATCAGCAGATTTGATGAAGGCAAATATGGCCCGCAAGGAGGCTGCAGAAGGTATGTTGTTGATCAAACAGTTTGGCTTTTTTATGCATATCTGGACAAATCACACTGTACTTAGGATAAAACCATCACGTTTAACCATCACTTGTTGAAAAAACCATCTCCCAAGTTGTCTGAACTATCAGCTTTTAATGTGTTAGCAGAAGATCATTCTCCTAATTGTCTTAAAATTGTCCATTGTGTAGTTAATGATAGTGTGAGGCCTCAGGTTTTGATTGATTCATGCTTAGCTTATTTCATGCTTTTACATTGGATTTTAAACGGACAATGAAATGTAACTGTAACTGCATGCAATTAAATTGGTTTCCAAGTAAACTGGTTTGAGGTAGATGCCACTTTATTTCACATCAACGATGCGCCATTGCCATGATCATGAACGTCAGTTAACTTGAAATTGCTCGATGCAGATGAACCTGTACGACATGAAGAAAAGCGACTAGCGACTTGGGGTACTGATGTGCCTCATGATCTTGTTCTTGACAAGAAGTTGCTCGATGAATCCTTGAAGAAGGTTAGCATCATTTATTCGATCTCTGCTCATTTTGTCTTACTGATTTCGTGTTGCGGATGCTGAAGCTGGGTGTCATTTTCTGTAGGAGGGTGCAAGGAGGAAAGAGGAGACAGATGAAAGAAAGAGGAAGTACAACGTGAAATGGAACGACGAGGTTACTGCAGAAGACATGGAGGCCTACCGTATGAAGAGGATCCACCATGACGATCCTATGAAAGATTTTCTCCATTAGGCGTCGTCATATATCCGCTGGCTTCTCATGTATCAGTAGAACACGCTGCCTTGCAATGACAGATGTTGTGTAATGTAAGGGTGTGTTTGGTAGGGTTTCAGCTCCATTAGATCCGTGAGGCTGGAGTTATAAGTATATTAAGAGTGTTTAGGGCCTGTTTGGTAGAGCTCTAGATTCCAGCGTCAATAAAGTGAATATTTTTAGTCTAAAATGTAAACAAAATGATCCATCTAAACACTCTTAATATACTCACAGCTCCGGCTTCATGAATCTGGTGAAACTAGAATTTTTAGCTTCACTAGATTCACGAATCTAGAGAAACTGAATATGTTTTAGACCAAAAATATAAATTTAATTCACTTTATTTTAGCCTACAAGTTTCAGACCTCAGGTGAAGTCGGGATCTGGAGCTCTACCAAATAAGCCCTAATGGCCTGTTTGGCATCGTTGGGAAATGGGAATGAGCAAGGGAATTAAGCAAGACTTTAATTCCTAAGGGGGAGGCAGGGAATTAAATTCCCTACGTTTAAGTTGTAAACTCCCATTCCTTTCTCCCATTCCCATCAACCAATCAAAGGATTTTATAATCCATCTCTCTCAATTTCCATTCCCTTCCATCAACTCCCTCCAACCAAACAGGCCATAAGTGTAAGTAAGCTGCTCATGTCTAACCGGGGTACGGTACAATATAGAACCCGTCAGTTCTTTTCTCGCTGCTACCATCCTACTTCCGAATGATTGCATTTGCAGCACTGCTGTCTGATGCGAAGAAGGAATGACATGCGGTGGGCATTTTTAGACCGGAACTGAATTAACTGATTATTTTGATTTTTTCGGTCTTCGGTTTCTAGTTTGGTTTTTGTTTTGATATTATTTGGTTTTTGGTGTATGGATTTGGTTGTTTGCTTCGAGAAACCGGAATTATCGAAGACCGAATCCCTACTGATACCCATTCCCTGTTTGGCTATTCTCCAATCCCCAATTCGTTAGACGAATCGCCATTCCCCAATCCCTGTCCCACTAAATGCCTTGACCCAGCGACGGTGACCATGGGGCAGGGCATGCTAGGCGGCATGGGCAAGCGGGGTGGTGCCCCCGGTGGCCGCAAGCCTGACGGCGATGAGAAGAAGCGCAAGCTCTCACTGCTCGCCGCACCATCAGCTGGCAGCTGCAACTAGAGGGGCCTCAAGGAGTTCGTGTGCCTGCCCCTGTCGCCACCAGTGGCGTATCTAGAAACTTCAAAAGGAGGGGGCTAAAATTAAGACCTCCAAACTAATATATATAATATATTAATATATATAGTATTTTTTCAAAACATAGAATATGACAGAATGATATATATAATATAAAAATACCAACACTTATCTAACAAATGATATAATATAAATACGTAATATTACAAAGAAAAAACGTATTGATCATTACTTCTTAAGAATTGATAGTTGATATTTATGGGTTTTTATGTTTTGAAAATATTACAAAATATCTTTCATGTCTATCTTGGAAAATATGTCTCGCTCGATGTAGCATACCATGAGATCATTTAATTAACCAACCATCACTTATCTTATTACGCAAATCTGTCTTGATAATCTTCATTGCCGAGAAAGCCCTTTCAACTGTAGTTGTGCCCATACGTAAAACTAATGCTAATTCAATAAGCCTATAGACTAATAGATAAACAACATGCTTTTTTGCTTCAACCATTATCACCGCGAGACTAACAAGATCATCACAACTTGAAAATTCTTCTCTTCTCAAGTCATCAATGAATAAGTTAAGTTGTGCTTCCAAAACCACATGATCATATGATGAGAAATCATCTGAATAAATTTCTAAAAGCCGAAGAAGCCTACCATATTCAAAATTTCTATCGAAGATTCACTGAACCGATTATTTAATTCGGTAGCTTCTCTAAATTTGTAGATAAATTTTTCCTAAATTTATCTTACTTGAGGGGGTGGGGCTCCACCCACCCACGCCCCCTTCTAAATACGCCACTGCCTGTCACCCCGCTCTCTTAGGTGTGGAGGCCTCCTCAAGTTTGAGCACATCAAGGACTACCTGCTCATGGAGGAGTTCGTCACCTCACAGGAGCACCTCCGCCCCACCGAGGACCAATCCAAGGTCGACGACCTCTGTGGCACCCCCATAGTGTTGGATCCCTCGAGCAGATTATCGACGAGAGCCACGCCATCGTCTCCTCCTCCATCAGCTCGAGTACTACGTTGGCATCCTCTCCATCGATAAGGACTAGCTCGGTTAGTCGAAAAACCGAATTAACTAAATCGACTTTTTTCAGCTAAATCGGTTTGACTTTTCATTTTGGTTTGAAAAATTCGGTAACCAGTTTTCAAAAAACTAAATTATTTTTAAACCGAACCGATTTAGCCGAAAAAACCAAATACCCACCCCTACCTGTTAAGTGTCACTTCCGCCTCCTTAAGTTCGAGCGCATCAAGGACTACCTCCTCATGGAGGAGTTCATAGCCTCACAGGAGCGCCTCCGCCCCACCAAGGAGGACCGATCTAAGGTCGACGACCTCCGCAGCACACCTATGAACGATGGATCCCTCGAGGAGATTATCGATGAGAGCTACGCCATTGTCTCCTCTGTCGGCCCCAAGTACTATGTCGGCATCCTCTCCTTCGTCAACAAAGACCAGCTCGGTTAGTCAAAATACCGAATTAACCGAACCGAATTTTTTCAGCTAAATCGGTTTGGCTTTTCATTTTGGCCTGAAAATTTCAGTAGCTAGTTTTAAAAAGACCAAATTATTTTTAAACCAAACCAATTTAGCCGAAAAAAACAAATGCCCAACCATACCTGTTTGTGAGTTGCTGATGTTGTGAAAGTCACATCAGATGACTGATGTACAAAGCAGAATAAAGATGTGCTCATTTGTTCTTTGAAACTACGTAGGTTCTGGGTAATCACGATATAACCAGATATATCGATTTTTTATTGTCTATTAATCGGTGCTTGTTGACAGAAATAATAGTCACGATCAACACTCCAGTGTGATAATTCTTTCCTTGTGGGCATTTAATCTTTACAGAACTAGCTAGAGAAACTCCTATGTCTAGCGTTTAACTAGCTAGAAACAACGGTTTCATCTTTAGATAAATCAGGAACATACGAGAAATACAAGCTGGAAAAGCGATATTATAGTTGCAAAAACAGTTTTTTTTCCCATGTTTTTTTCCTGATATTATCAACTCAGAGGTGGACGTTGATCGTCTGACGAGCCATCGTCCACGAGAGTACAAATGGCACGGAGATTTATACAGGTTCGAGTGTTTAAGTTGACTGTCTTACTTCTGTCGGTGAGCTAACGGGGATAGCCTTTGAGAAGTATGTTCCCAAGGGCTCATCGGTTTGAACATGCTATTTTATTGTTCAAGAGAGCTCAAGTTACATACAAGAGATACATGTAATATTTATAGGTTTTTGAGTCTGTACAAATGATCAAGATACTTCTCGTAGAGATAGCTAGTCTATAAGTACAAACATAAGGAAATATTGTCTTTTCCATATACAGCAGTAGTACTTCGATCTGCATATCACCTACTTAGTCGTTAGTCATATCATATTGGTGACCGCATGACAAGTAAACCCCATGCCTTGGGCATATTCTTGGACCCTGTGGGGTCCACTCGCCTCAAAGGACCCACTCTGATGGATGCACCCTTCGATAGCATCAACCCTTGATGATAAGCCTCCCTGCAGGAGTTGCGGGTGACGTAGATTCGGTGTGGTAGCCTTTGTATTATGTTTGAGACAGCCTTCGAGACTCCATGAACTTCCTTACGAAGAGCTCTGCTCTCAGATCATCCACCTCCACCATCCCCTTCACCACCCCAAGAACACCACCTCTGCTTGGGCTCATCAACACGCTCCTCCTCAGTCCTCACACCAACACTCTTGTTATTAGCGGCATCCACACGTGTCTAATTGCCGCCGCCACGTGCACCAACACTACCAGTAGTAGCATTGGCACCCACACGTGCCTTACCGCCACTGGCACGCGCGCTGGCACGGGTGGCGGCGGCGTCGACCACACGCTCTAGCTTGCTGCCGCCGGTGCTCGGCTCCTCCTCCTTGTCGTGCTACTGCACGATGCTGAGGCTCTTGTGTTGGCTGTAGAGCTCGTCGACGTAGACCGGTGCCAAGCTCCGGTGGTGGCACCACCCGCGCTGCAGGGGCGGAGTGCGTCGAGGGCGGCCGTCGAGTCCCGGGAGTCCTGACCACCGTGCTGCGCAGGGGAGCTTGGAGTGCACGGCGGCGGCAAGGCCTGCGCACTTGCGCCGCCACCGCCACAGCTCAGACCTGCCCCTCCTCGACGACGACTTGGTGGCCATGCCAAAGCAGGATATGTTTTTTCTTCTTTTTCGAGAACCTGCAGATGCCTTTCTATCGAGAGAGAGAAGGAATAATAACAACAAAGAACAAGAGGATAAACAATAAAAGGTAAATTTAACGAATAATAGCTGATACGTGTCAGCTGAATTTGATAAATACTTAATAACCAAAACCGCAAATTACATTATAAGAACAAATTTTCTAAGCAGCCAGCCTCTGTTGCTCTCCACCTATCACAATTCTTATTGATTTCCTTCATAATCTGTGATATCTATTTATATACACCGTTAAAATTTCTTGCATTACATTCTAATCAAATATGCCTCGTAGTGGGAATGATGAGGGAATTGCAACCCTTAATCTAATCATATCTCAACGAGTTAAATATCGATGACCACTAGTCTTGAAGGGCGGCATCATTGCTAGGCGTAAATCTGTGCTTTCTTATCCATTAAAAAATTTGAAACCACACTTGACGTGCGAAACTACATTGAATTAAGAGATGATTGATAGTTTCTTCCTCCTGTAAACAAACAATGCAATGTGGTTGATGGGGGGAGACCACGTCTTTATAATCTGTCTGTTGTCCAACAACGACCATGAATCACAAGTTAGGAGAAAATTTTGAATTTCAACGGTGTCCAAGATTTCCAAATTTAATTGCAACAAGAGAATTTAGTAGTTCCCATAAAGAAGGCAGAGTAAGCAGATTGGGAGGAATATTTCTGATTTGAGGTCCACTTCCAAAGCAACTGATCCTCTTCATTTTCCCAAAGCTAGATGTTCGCTGTTTTATCCCAAACCAGCAGATACTCGCTTAGCGCACTCAATGTTAAGCCTCTTCTTATTTGAGAAAACCAATGCCTGTTTTGAATTGATTCAAAAACTGAAGTTCTGCACATAGTTCGCTTATCTACACATTGAACCAGATTGGGTGCTAATCTGTCAAGGCTCAATCCATACAACAAATTATCCATCCAAAACAGTGTGTTTCTGCCATTGCCAACAACAGATATGGCGAATGCTCTGAACATTGCCGAAACTTCCATTTTATTATGAAAGTTTAAGCCGACCAAGGTATACTCGGACCAGTTTTCTGAACCCAAAGCCAACGTAGCCTCAATGCAAAATTCAAATGTTGGAGATTCTCCATGCCTAACCCACCATACTCTAGAGGCTTGCACACTTTATCCCAAGCTACCAGGCAATGCCCTACATAGAGGTTCTCAGGACCTTTCCAAAGAAAACTGCGGCATAATTTATCAGTGCATTGGAAAATCCACTTGGGAATATCGAAAACTATCGTACGGTATATCGGAATTGAAGACAGATCTACTCTGACAAGAAAGAACCGGGCGGCTAGTGATAACAAAGAAGCTTTCTAAGTGCGAAGATGCCTTGTTACCTTGTCAGCAAGAGATTGAAGATGTGCTTTATGAAGCCCGAAAGGAGCCAGACCAATATATCTACAAGAAACTCTTCCAAACTAAAATACAATTCTGCCAGTACTTCCTAGATAATATAGCCACCGCATCTAATAGCTGCAGGGCATTGTTTTTGCTTTGGCCTGGTGCTGCATGCGTCTGCGAGAGATCACAGAGAGGGAGGGAGATGGGGGAGAGCGCGTGTAAGAGACAAGTAGGAAGGTGATGTTCTTTATAGGGTGCCGTTTTCGGCGTTCGGAGACTCGCGCTGTGTGCTTGACTGCTACACTTGTTGGCTGGCAGGGCACCTCGCACTTCGCAGCCTTTGCTTGCTTGAGCGTTTGCTGCTGCTGCTGTTGCTGCTTTTCTTACTCCTATTTCTTACCGCCGCGGGGGGGGAGGGGGTTGGTTGGTTTGAGGGGCACTGAATTTCTACTCAAACGTGTATTCGTTACATCTTTATTTAGTGCACCTCCTCCTCGTCCTCTTCCACCTCGCACCTAAATTCTAGCCACCACCTGCTCGCCCGCCGTCGCCGTTCAAACCTTGCTCCGGCTCCTTTCCGGCGGCACTGTCCTTGCCACTCTTCATGGCTGTCCCCTGCACATCTCCTTAATAACATAAAGTAAAACAAGTTCGATTACACTGAATTTTGAACCTAAACATGGTATAATTTACCCCAGAATTGATCTCAGGGTATTAGTCTCGCGCTGGTGGAAGTGAGACTGGATCTTCATTGGCTTACTCTTTCTACTTTGTGAAGTGGCCACAATTTTTTTAATATTGCGTTAGTCAGGTCTTTAATTCAGGATCTTTTTTTTAGATAATGGGAAAGAAATCCCGTCTCTGCAGAATGCATACGACCAAAATACAAAGTATTCAGCTAGCAAGCTGGTCTCCAATACAGGGAAAACTGAAAAGTATTCAGGATCCCTTATGTCTAATACTATATTGAGTTGCACGTGTGAAGTATGAACCACTTTAACCAAAAACTTACACTGCCGAGGAAAGATGAATAGCATCTATATGTTGGCTCCAGAATCGATCAGCTGGTGAAATCAAGGAAACTTCTCATCATTTCCTCACCCAGCCAGCCCAAAGAAGAATTTCTTCTCGTCCAGATCGACCTCGTCCCCAAGCCAATATATATTTTTTTGACAAGGAGAATAAGACGAATTGGGGCTAAAGACGGTCATTTTCTGAGCTACATCATCTTTCCGAGCCAGCATGCACGTCAGAAAAGCTGGAGCTAGAACTCAGCCCGTTAGAGATAATATCTCAACTTACTATATCTTTTGATTTAATTAAAATAGGTTGTTAGTCTAAGCCTCTCATAATTAGACTCTTTTGGCTATATAAGCCAACCATCTGCATTTATCCTTGAAATAGGTAGTGGATTGTTTTTTATGGTTTTTTTCTACAAAAGTTTTTCTATGTTAAATCTTTTCTCTTATTGTTCGTACGTGCTAACCCTAACAAGTGATATTAGAGCTCTAACCCTTTGTAGAAGGTAGCCCTCGTTTTTTCTTACGTGCATCTGCTCGCTCATCGTCTCTGCGCAAGCACAAACTCCGTTCGGATTCTTCGACTGGGAGGTCACCTATCGTTCAGATTCTAGCAACAGAATATTTTGATCAACGGACAGTTTCGGGGGCTGGTGATCGACTGATAGACCATTGTGCTTATTATTGATAGCATATACTCCCTTTGTCTCAAAATATAAGGCATGGTTTGACTTGGCACAGTCTCCTAAACTATACTTTGACCCTTGATTTCTCTTATCCAATATCATTCGTACAAACAAAATCACTATCATTACAAAGTACTTTTAAATACGAATTCAATGGTACCACTTTTATATCACAAAATCTTTATATAGTTAGACAAATCAATGGTCAAACATTTCAAAATTTGAATCCTGAAATGCGTGCACGCCTTATATTTTGGGACGGATGGAGTATACGGGATGTTACGATTTAGACCCAAAGTACATGCATGCACAAAACAAGAGATATAAGATTTACGTGAAAAACCCTTGTGGGAGACAAATACACTATTTTATTCAAAGATTACAAGTATATATGGGTGGTATATATAGCCAACAGAGAGTCTGAGATTTGGAAAGATTGAATCTATTGGTATGTTAAGATATCGGATATCGAGGCAATCTGTGATTATCTCTAACAAACCTCCTCTTAACTCAAAATACATAATGAAATTGTCTCTATAAAACCCGAAGAGCATTTAAGCACAATAAATGCCAACCAAGTCAAGGCAATGCTTGAGCTTGGTATTTAAAAGTGTCTTGGTGAATATATCTGCATGATTTTCATCAGTATATATCTTTCCCACAACAACTTGTCCTCCAGCGACAACATCAAGAATAAAGTGATACGTGGTATCAATGCGCTTGGTCTTGGCATGATACATATCATTTTTTATCAAACAAATAGCACTTTGGCTATCACAATAAACAGCAAGAGTATCCTATTTAACACCAATTTCAGAAACCAGACCTCGTAACCAAATAGTTTCCTCAACGCCTTCAATAGTTGAAACATACTCCTCTTTAGTAGTAGAAAGAGCGGCAATAGACTATAAGGATACCTTCCAACTGTCTGCTGAACCATATAAAGAGAAGATATATCCAAAAATTGACCTTCTTTTATCAAACTCACCAGTATAATCAGAATCAACAAACCCAAGAACATCATTTGTCTTCATTTTATTCTTATCAAACATCAAGCCAAAATTAGAAGTACCTTTTAAATAATGAATAATCCATTTAACTACATTCCAATGCTCTTTACTAGGATTATGCATAAATCTACTAACAACACTAATAGAATAAGCTAAGTCTGGTCTGGTACAAATTATAGCATACATGAAATTACCAACTGTACTAAAGCAAGGAACACGAGGCATATAGTCTTTGTCTTCTTCATTAATAGGGCACTGACTTAAAGATAACTTAAAATGTTAGGCAAAAAGTGTGGAAACAGGTTTGCAATTATTGAAATTAAATTTGTCAAATACCTTCTCAATGTAATTTTTTTGAGACAGAAATAATGTACCAGCTTTACGATCACAAAATTTCTATCCCAAGAATTTTCTTAGCTGGACCAAGATCTTTCACCTCAACTCATGACTAAGTTGAGCATTCAACTATTTAATAAGTGACTTGTCATGAGAAGCAATAAGCATATCATCAACATACAACAGTAAATAAATAAAAGAACCACTTGGAAACTATTTGAAGTAATCACAATTATCATAATTGCTACGAGAATACCACGTGCAATTATAAAGGAATCAAACCTTTTGTACCACTGCTTAGGAGCTTATTTAAGACCATAAAGAGATTTTTTTCAAATGACAGGCTAAATTCTCTTTTTCAAGAATAGCAAAACCCTTAGATTGTGTTATAAAAATCTCTTCTTCTAAATCTCCATGTAAGAAAACGGTTTTAACATCAAATTGCTATACTTCCAAGTCAAATAAAGCAACAAAAGTAAACATAACCCAAATGGAAGAGTGGCGTACAGCAGGAGAAAAAACTTCATTGAAGTTAATACCTTCTATTTGGTAAAAACCTTTTACCACTAAATGGGTTTTCCACTTTGCAGGTTTAATTCCAGAAATACCATTCATCTTCTTATAAATCCATTTGCATTTTAAAGGTTTCTTACTGTCGGTGTTTCGTAAAACCGGCAAGTAGATTTGTAAGTCTAGGGACCGCGCGCTTCCCGTTCCTCGAATGGTTAGACTACAGGGGTCCAAAGTTTATACTGGTTCGGGCTGAATGTCCCTACGTCCAGTTCGAGTGGTGGCGTTGTATTGCTGGGGATGCGGATGACCGCGAGTGGTTACAGTTTTTTCGAAGGGGTCCGACAGGCCGGCCCTTTGATGTTTAGAATGGACTCTCTACAGTTGGGTGACTCGGAATGGCTCCGATCGATCCCCCCTCATGAGACCCTGCTCCCTTTATATACATGTGGGGGGAGCAGGTTACACGGGCGCTCTTGAGGAGAGATGAAAAAACAAGAAGGGGTATGCTATGACCGGGAGTTGAATCCTATGCCTAGGCGCAGAGCTATTGATCTTGAAGTCCGGTCTTGGACTCTGACGCCTGTCCGTTGATAATCCTCGCCATACCGGGCCGGTAGACACATGGGGTTGGTCTTTGGCGTCCGTTTCTTCGAAATGGCGTCTGCATTTGTCTGTGTGCTTGCCGCAGTCTTGGCGTCGGCGATGGTAGCCGAGATTGCCTCGGGGCGCTGTCTCCCTCATGCATGACCGGGCGATGGGACAGCTTGCTTGACTTTGACAATCCCTTGGGCCGCCTCGGGACGGTGCCACCTGCCCCTAGTGAGACTGGCGAGTCTGGCGAGACAGGTGCGCAGCCTAGGATCCGCCGGTGGTGAGGCGAAGGCCCTAGGTCGGAGTCGATCGGGGACCCCACCATAGGGACCCGTTGGGATTTCCGGCCAGATCCCTGAGTCGGGGCATGCGGGCGCGTCCGATCATAGCTGTGGTCGGAACCCCAGGTCGGATCCGACCAGGCTGCAGGTCGGGGCCTGATGGTGGCTCCGACCTGCGATGTGGTAGGAGCCTGTGGGCCGGACCGAAACCGATGGTCCTCCGCTTCTTGAAGGTACCCCCTGTTTTGGGTTGGGTCTGAGTAGGCCCATCTGATATCTTCGCTTGTATTGACAACTTCATAGTCCAAGCCTTGCTGTGGGGCCCCCGGTATAAGTATTCATCACTTACCTTTTGGAAGCTTAACCAAATCCCATATACAATTTTTATGAAGGCTCACAATTTCTTCATTCATACTTGTCAACCACTTAGAAAAATTTTCACATGAGATAACTTCAGAATACGAAGAATGTTTAAAAGTATCACAAAATATCTTATGCAGCAAGAAAAACATAACAGGTCATATTATTAATGTCATGATATCTAGCAGGTAATTGAGTATTCCTTCTTGGTTTATCTCAAGCAATACAATGATTATTAGTATTAGGAGATACAGAAACTGGTTGTGAAGAAGAACTAATAGGTGCTGAAATTGGTTGTGAAGTGGAACCACTACAAGAATCATTATCAATAGTAGGGAAAGCTACCTCAAATTCTGCATTTCTTTCAACAGTTTCAAATTTGACTTAAGGCTGGATGCCATGTTTATCAAAGAAATATTGAAAGTTAATACTTATTGATGTTTGTTGTACTGTCTTTTCAATCTATTTATTGTATTCATTTTTAAATACTGCTTTACTGCAAAATAGTCATGTTGCTATTTCTTTGGAATAAGCCTTGTATATAGTTATATAGAATTGTATTTTGTGCACAACTTATTGAGTGCTTTAAGAGTTCATCCTTGTCAACAAGAAATCACTCGTTGAAGATTCTAAATCACTACATCAGTGTTGAAAAGGGAGTACCGGAAAGATACGAATGTTTAGGGTGTGAACCTCGTCAGTTGCCTATGGTACACTGAGAGGTTTATCATGTCTTTATTCCACTGCAGTTTAACTTGTCATTCAGTTTTACAAGCAGGGCCGGCCCTGGGGGTGGGCAAGGTGGGCGACCGTCTCGGGCCCTCAAAGTCATTGGGCCCCAGGTATGCAACTACATCATGGGCTTTTGACCTAGTCGCGAGCAAACGTGTGCTGAGTTGATCTGATAAAAGTAATTGCCAAGAAGAAATTCTAGAAGCTAAGAGGGCTTTTGAAGTTAAATATTTTTTGATTTTTGTTGATATGGAGATCACTTCTTTGAAGACCAGATTCGAAGAACTTATAGTGTTTAAAATATATTCAGATTTTTATTGAGCTCAAGCACCCTGAAGTCATTAAATGATAGTGAACTTGAAGAATGTTGCACTAAATTTGCAGACACTTTCTCTCATGATGGTTCATCTAATGTTGAGGTACATGATCTTATTTCTGAATTAAAAATTATGAAATTCACTTTGCCAAATGGCGCATTGTCTGCTATGGAGATTTTCGAGTATGTCAGATATGTGGATTGTTATCCTAATGTCTCCATTGCTTATCGAATCTTATTTACTGTGCCTATGACTGTTGTATCGACTGAAAGAAGCTTTTCAAAATTGAAATTGTTGAAGAACTATTTGAGATCAACAACGACTCAAGAAAGGTTAAATGATTTGGCGATTTTATATATCGAGAAGAAGTTATTGGACGAGATTGATATCAATAGTATAATCGATGACTTTGTATCACAAAATGTTAGAAGAAATTTTTTAAGATGATGCCAAGTGCCAAGTAAGTGTTTCTAATTACAATTTACATTTGTCATTTCATAAACTTTAAATTGTTTTATAGAAGTATTTTTTGTGCATCGAATATTGATTTCTTCAATAATGTGTGTTTATAAGACTCTCTCTCTCTCTCTCTCTATATATATATATATAAAAGTAAGAAGCCTCTTTTCTACTCCTAGGAGTAATTACTCTCTATGTCGTATCTCACAACGTATGGGGTATCTCCTGCGACGAAGGGTATGTACGCGTAGTATACAAGTATATAAGATCATCTAAGTGGTATGTACATTTTTTCAGAGGTGGTATGCATATTTTTTGAACATACTCCTTTTCATGTGCGTATATGAAGGTATTTTCAAAATACACTAAAAATCATGGACTCTCTTGCAATTTTTTCATATGTCCCACATTGGAGTATCTTATAATTAGTGTATGAGTATACCCAAAGTGATAAAGGAGTATTTCAAGTTCGTTTAGGTGGTATTTCAGATGTGGGAGTAACTACTCTCGGGAGTAAAAGATTTTTTCATATATATATATATATATATGAGGAGGTGAAAAGGCCTCTATATAAGTTTTCGCCTCGGGCCTCTAAAATGCCAAGACCGGCCCTGTTTACAAGGCATAGTCATGTAAGTTAACCATAAGGTCGTTCAATTAGTTTTATTTAATATGTGAAGTCAATTAGTTTGATTTAATATGTGAAGTCTTTTATTTATGACTCTGTTGTGTATTATTCTGATATTCACCTATGTTAAGTCTGTATGC
The DNA here is from genome assembly GCA_036346375.1 of Guadua angustifolia. Classification (NCBI taxonomy): domain Eukaryota; kingdom Viridiplantae; phylum Streptophyta; class Magnoliopsida; order Poales; family Poaceae; genus Guadua; species Guadua angustifolia. The sequence continues at coordinate 44,670,033 of CM070514.1, forward strand.
ACTAGCGTGATCCTGGACTAGTACGATAAACACAGAGGGTCCGGATTTGCATATTCGGGCTCCGACACATGATGTAGAGCCAGGGCCGTTCCTCATATTTCGGGGGCCCTAGTGCAAGTCAAGAAATGAGGCCTTTGATTTCAGCAACATAAAAATATTTTTATCTATTAATTGCAAAGGCATATGTTAAGTATATAATCAAAACATTTCTTCAGTTGCAAAGATGACGCATACATGATATATAATCAAAATAAACGATCTGGTTGCAAATATACACGAATATCCCCTCAAAAAACTAATAATAGAAGAGAAAAAGAGAGGGGGGGAGAGAATGTCTAGCACAGGACATATCTTGATATCAATGATAGAAGAGAAAGAGAGGGGGGGAGAGAATAATTGTAGAGGTGGTCGCAGGTTCCATATCCCAAAAGCTAGACCATGCTAAATGAGGGTTATCATATACCATCTACTACCTGCGAATTCAAAATAAGCAAACCCATCATTTAAAATAATTTCTTCTCACATTTCTAGATGCAAAATCATCGATAATGGTATCTATATTAATCTGATCTAACATAGCCTTCTCAATGCATAAAGTGGTTAGACCATTCAACCTTTCTTGAGACATTGTTGACCTCAAATAATTTTTTAATAATTAATAAGATTTAATTGTCGGAGTGTTTGTTAGCTTAGATGTTGCTGGGTTTGTTGGTTGGCATTGCAGGGAGATCGAAGTGAACAAGTGATCTGTACTACTGCCTGCGCAAATTGATGGGGCGATTCGATCTGAATTCTTATCAGATAGAGAGCATCTAGTACTAATATAATATTAAGTACAACCACCTCTCCATGTCAGCATAAATTGCAGCAACCACCATCCCAAGCAATTTAGGGCCTGTTTGTTTCAGCTTTGGATTCTCTAAAAGCTGATTCTGGATTGTGGTTGTAGAGAAGCTGATTCTGGAATCCAAAAGCACATATGAAGTGGATTGTAGATTCTAGTGTATATGGGTGGACTGGATTGTGAGAATCAGATTCTAGAATCAAGCTGTTTGTTTCTGATTCTGCTTTTAGGGCTAGAATCCAGAATCAGAAGCTAAAACAAACAGGCCCTTAAAACAGCGAGTTATGGTTGATCATGACAAATTATAATTAGTAACTTGTGACAGTTTGATAAACTAGCGGAGAAGTTTATGTGGCCTACCTAGATAGCTAGCTTAAGTAAGACTGTTAATTTCATGACTCAGATTAATTGCATCTATGGTAATAACTAGTAGTAAGTTTTAAGCAGGATATATTAGGCTGTAAATTTTCTAAGTGAAGTCTTGTTTGGTTCATGGTGAAGCTCTAGTATGGAGGAGGCCAGGGAATTCTTCTTTCTATAGGTTATGAACTAGCTTTTGCTAAATATCTACAAATTGTAGCCTATATACCTATTAAGCTGGTTAATTTGTGGCTTCTTGTGAAGGCCCCTCCTATAAATATAATCAGTGTCAAGCCAAATATATGTCTTTAGGCTAATGGAGAACATGAATACATGATGTTGCTAGTTATAAGTAATACAAAGTAATGATCTTGGCAAAAAGATTAAACTAGCTAGCACTACTGAGAAGACCACGAAAATAGTGTTGGCCGACGAATCAACCACGTTTTCCTGTAGTGTTACTACAGTTATTATTTGTTAGCAATAACTTGGTATCAAGTTCAGTTTACTGTTTGCACCTAATTAAGTTACCATTACAGGATCGATCCCATCTGTTTGTGAACTGCATGCTGATAAGGAGCACATATATATACTACTTGCACAGTTGCACTTGCCACAGGCACTGGCATAAGAAGATTTCAGAAAGAAAACTTGACAAACACAATACATGCAAGAACAAATTAGCAATATTCAAGTGGAGACTAATTAATTCTCACATTCTTGTGCGGCGGCAGGGCGAGGCGGTACTCATGCATGCATGACCCGGTCGGTCTTCGCGCCCGGCGACACCATGCGCCTTGCTCTTCTTTTTCCGGAGGATGAACACCATGGACTTCTTGACACCGACGAGGTGGTTCCCGCCGCACCGGGACGCCATCACCGGCTTCTCCCTACCGCCGGCCGGCTTCCAACACCTACTCGCCGTCCATCGGCCGAAGCCCGAGCCTGAAGGCGAAAGGCCGTTTGCTTTGTTAACTCCGCTCGCACGAGCCGCCGGTGCCTCGTTTCTTGGAATAACGAAGATGAGCAGATGAAGAGCCCATAACCATATATATGCTGATTACTTACATGGGCCGGAGCCTCTCCCCATCGTGGGCCCTAGGCGACGACACCTGTTGCACCAGCCCAGGAACGGCCCTGTGTAGAGCTATGTTTGGACTCATTGGAGGCAAAGCGGGCTAGGTTGGCACGGCACGGCGGGTTTGCCGGGCTTAGCCACCATGACACAGTCCTAGTCCACGGCTCGTCGGACCTGTTTTGTGCTGGCCTAGCATTGGCCCATACCTAGATGTACATCCATTCCTAGTTGCTACGAATACTTAACACTACTAAGAATGATGCAAACGTCATTACGCACATAACATTATTTCTTTTTCAGGAAGATTCCTTGAGTAGTGGCTGACCAGAAGGTGACGCTGGGTCGCGCAACTGAGAATGACACTCGTATTGGTTGCTTTGCTCGGCTTACCTGGGCAACCAATTGCTTGTGAACGTGAGGCTGGGCCGCAGGGGTTTCTACTCCCAATTATCTATTGTAAGTTACGCACGTCTTTCATCCGTGAGTAAAGGGTTGCCGCGTGGCTCTCCAGCTGACCAGGGTTATAATATTAGAAAACCGGAGTACGTCACAAATAGTCACAAGCTTTGCCCTCAGACGAAAAAAAAATGGCCCCTAGGGCAAGGATTAAAATTTCATTTTTGAACTATATGTTAGAGTCAATCGATATCCAAAATTACGGTGAGATTTCATAATTGAACGAAATCCAGGCGAAGGCCAAAAAGCAAAATTTGAATCCAGATTTTTTTACTATCAAAATGCCGAGATTTTGGTTCGATGAAAAATGGTCTTCCGAGGTACTTTTAAGTGAAACAAACTTCTTCAGAGAGCCATTAACACTTTCTAACATTGTGTCACTGTCAATGAACCTACTGAATCTTCAGATAGGTCTTGCTGAGGTATTTGCAGATAGTTGTTTAAGCTAGTTTCGGATCACACATTTCTGAGCAAAACAAAGATAATAAGTGACCTTCACAGGTCAGAGCTGTGATGACAACACAAATTAAAGTAGGCCAGCCGTGACGATCGAGAACGACAAAGGGCAGCCGTCGGCTTCGACGTCGAACTTCCTTAAGGTCAATACAAATTAAGGCTAGCACGCCGGGTTTCTCGGGAGGAGCCTGGTAACAAGACAGCAGCATTGTTTTTTTCTTTAAAAGGAAAATGGCGGAAGCTCTACCATGTATTAAAGGAGAAAATAGAGTATAAATAACCCCATTAGATATAGGAAAGGCTTGAAAGGAAACCCTTAGCAAGCTGATACCAAAAGACATAGTAGATAAAAAACCATCCCCTATGAACAGAAGCAACACTATAGGGTAGGCGCAAGAAGAGACATCCGACAATTAATTAATGGCCAACCAGCGCCTACGGCTTAATCACCATAGGAGTGGAATGTTTGGCTAGCACTGAGAACCGGAGGCGATCTTGTACCTTTTTTGCGCGAGACCATAGGCGAGCTTCTACGGCATCCTGTAGGGTGAAGACCTGTTGAGCTGTTTTGCTTGTTTTCCATTCATCCTGAATATCCTAAACTTGGAAGGTATTATTCTCGAGCGGGCATCTCGTAGTGCTATTCTTCTAATATTAACATCCTGGACAATTCGGGTGAAGACTGTAAGGAAGAGTTGGTACACATTATTGAAAATTCGTGCATTCCTTTCTATCCAAAAATTCCAAAAAGTATAGATTATGAGTCCATCTACTTGTTTACGCAAGGTGTTGGGCACTGTTCGCGGAATCCGATGCCACCAAATTGAAGGCGATAGCCCTGCTTGTGGGATCAGAGGGTTATGTCTGAATTGTTGGAAGATCTTTCTCCAAACCTGTTTGGCATAGGGGCGGGAGAGCAGGAGGTGCATTGCAGATTCAGGTTCATAGTCGCATAGAGGATAGAAAAAACTGTGAGGCCAACCCCTCGCTGTTAACCTGTCCGCTGTGAACAACCTATCTTGGAGTGCTGGAGATGTAGAAGCAGCTCGCGGCGTTGGCCACCATCGTTCCTGGGCTCAAGAAGGTGCGCTGGTGTTGACGAGGTTGTATGTGGGCTGATCCACCGACCGGAGTCCACCGTCGACACGTCCGGTCAAAAAAACATTAAAAACTGGTTCAAAACACATGAATTCTAATCAAAATAGCTGAAATTTTCAAAATCATTGTAGCAATTTGATTTTTTTTAGTTTTTTTATTCTGCTAGGATTTTGAATCTTGTCCTCAACCAAAATCTGAGATTTCGCTGAGATTTTGTAAGATTTCGCCGAAATTTTTAACCATGCTCTAGGGTGAGGAAAACTCAAAGGTGTGTGCTAAGGTGTACGTCACAAATCGTCAAGAGCTTTGCCTTCAAACGAAAAGAAAGTATCCTCTAGCCGAAATTTTTAACTTTGGTCTAGGATGGGGGAAACTCAAAAGGTACGTGCTAAGGTGTACGTCACAAATCGTCAAAGCTTTGCCTTTAAACGAAAAGAAAACACCCTCTAGTGTCGAAAAAACTCGAGTAGTGGGCTCTAAAGCGAAAACGAAAAAAAATCTTCGCCTTTTATTTGCGCGCGTCACCCATACCCATGTCCAATAAAACTGAAAGACGCCAAGTGCGAGTACAAAGTATTTTACATAAATAAAAGTGAATGACGTCGAGCAGGAGGAGCCAAATCATACCTATATTAAACTCCACAGGCTTCCGCGCCTAAGGGCCGGCCACGTCGCATCGAGCCGCGCGGGAGCCGACTCGGTCGGCCGGCTCGGCTCCTTTTTTTTTCCACGTGTAGGTCTCTCAAAAAATACGTAATTACGTGTAGGTTCTTCCCGCGATTTTTTACGAAAAAAAACCTTTTGATTCAGAAAAAACACGAGTCTTTCATGAAAAGACCATAAATAAATACCGAAAAAAGATCGTAATTATGTTTGGATCATTCTAGCTATTTTTCATAAAAAGGACCTTTCGATTTAGCGCAATCACGGATTCTTCGTGAGAGAACCCCAGATAGATACGAAAAAAAACATAATTGCGTTTGTATCCTTTCAACCGTTTTCTTGTCGATTTAAAAAAACGTCGCTGAAAAAAAAACGAAATTGTTTCTACGAAAAAAACAACGCACGCAGCATATCACGCCGTGAAAACCTTTCTAGTAGATTCCTACTATTGGAGCCACGGCACTGAGGATCCCTCCTAGCTAGACCTAGGCATTAAGCCTGATTTTGTTTAACCAGCCCGTGGTACGATATCACGACACAATATGAATGATAGGACCGTATCAGGCCTCACAGTCAGATATGATGGACGATATGGCCCGACATGCCTGTATGACCGTGTTTAGGCTAGCAAAGCACAAAACAGGCCTGATGGGCTCGAAATAGACACGACATGTAGCAGGGCATTTTGCCGCAACATTGCATCATGTTATGGTTAGCCCTATGGCCGATACTTTTTGCGGTCCTTATATGCAGAGAAAGAAGAGACAGTGGAGATTCTAAAAGGTGGAGAATTGAAATTGAAGAGTACATGCTAACTGACATCGAGCCGCCCCGCACTGGGGTACCCTACACTAGGTGTAAGATTTTTAATAAGGCAATAACTCTTTATATGTTCAAGAATGAATAAAATTTAGTTCTTTTTCCTAATATTTGTGTCAAATGTATCAGTTTTGTATGTCTTCGACTCCTTTCCTCTTATCACAATAGTATAAATAGGCTGAGTCTCTAGCTCAACACAGTACAAAGCGAACACGAATCGTAAATAGACCGTGCCTAGACTTATTGAAGACGAGCTGGGCCGACCAGACTATGACGACACAACACAGTTTAGACATGGCACATCGAGTCCACCTCTAATTTAATCCCTCCCTTGCTATCCGAGCAATTTATTTGCTGCCCTGGTGCGCATAAGGATGGCTTTAACGGTCATTAACCTAACTCGTGTCGATCGTAGGATGCAGCTACAGTTAAACACCTCATGCATTCTCTCTCTATATATACACCTGAATTGAATTTGGGCTTATCGATCATAATTAAGATTAACCAGGCGCCAGTTGATCATTCTCACTAAAAGAAAGTATAGGTACTAGGCAGGCCTGCCTTGTCCGGCCCGCGACTAGTTAAGTAGCTTGATCCGCACGGTCGGTCACGATCCCACATGGAAGCTCCCCACGTCGACGCCGGGGACGTCCCAGCCGTCGACCGCCGTCTGGAGCGGCGGCTCCACTTCCACGCCGCCGTGTACATGATGCTCGGCGCCTCCTTCCTCCTCCGCGCCGCCGTCCCTCGGGCCGCTGGTAGCCACGCCGTCATCGGTTTCCTGCTGTGGACGGCGGCCGTGGCGCTCGGGCTGCTCTCCTTCCACCTCCGCCGCTTCCCTGTGGCGGCCATGGCCGCGGCTCGCCTCGCGCAGGTGGCGCTCAGAGCCTTCTTCTGATCTAATTGAGCACGTTCGCACGCGTCGAGTCTAATGGCGAAAGAGGTCAAAAGAAGCAGCTCTACTAGCTCGATCGTGAATGAATGAATTGGGTCGTTCAACTGTACTTGTGTGATCGACAAATAAATCTGAAACAGTTGCGCGTTCACCGATGGTTAGATCGATGTTGAAATCAAGCTGACTGTTGCTATATATATACCGCATGCAGCTACAGTTAACTCACTCATCCATACAGCTAGTCATGCACTCATGCATGGACACCGCTTCCCTTCTCCCGCTCGGTGTGCCCATCTGCAGGGAATTGCAAAGTAGTAAAATCAATTGGAGAGATCACAGATGACAATTGACAAGCTAGCATCACGAAAAAGAACACTGTTGGTGCGCCAGAAGCCCAGGACACTCATGGCGTCCTCGCCCAAGGTGCGGGAGAAGGCCGCCACAGTCATATGCTAGCTCGCTAGCTTTCTGAATCGGGCAGCTGCGAAAGGATGCTCCGATTTGTGACGATGAGGTATACATCGCAATAGGTTCTAGCGTAGAACCGATTGTGATAATGAGACACATCGCAATCGGTTCTAGATCAGAACCGATTGTGATATGAGTGTTTCATATACAATTTGTATAGTACACATATCACATTCATAATATCTAACATAATATATATAACACAAACATATTATATAATATTCACAATATATAATATTGTTTACCTAGCACATAATATTCAGTGTACACATATCACATTCACATGATATAATATTGTTTGCAACATATAGACTAGTAGGAGCCTTTCGGGTCTTTAAACCTACCGTCCTCTGCTATAATTTATGTCCAGTTCCACTAGCATATGTGCATATGTGGTCTCGTAATTTGTTGAGATATTTGTTGTTTAGGCTTTTGAGGGGAATATTGAGGTTTTACAAAATATAAAGTAGTGCACTAATTTAAATTTTAAAATTTATATGTAAAAGGCTAAATGCATTATGCATGTATCATAGGAAAAATATGTGCACCGCCAATTAGGATTAGCATGTGATGCATGACGTAAAAACCATATAGATCGTCACACCCTTGTTGATGACACTGTAAACAAAGAAAATTAAATTAGGAGAAGAAAAATCCTATATTAGGCACTTGTACCTTGAAGCGCTTCCACTCCAGCTGGTCGCCTCGTTCGTCATCGTGTCGCCCTCCTTCATTAACGGATGACAAGAAAGCCTTATATACATTGAAGAGATACCATTGAGGCTAAAAAATAAATGTAGTTAAATACAGAAACTGTTAGATTAGAGGAATGTACTTACTTCTGCAAAACAGGCTTGATCCCGTAGGCCATCGGTCTCTCCTCGACCGAGTTAAAAAGTGTAGATTTTTTTTTCACTTGGAGTGACCAAATGTAGAACCCAATGATTGCCTACTAAATGGTATGCAGTGTAAGAAAATAAGTTCATATATAATTTAAACATGTATAAGTAATTGAAACATAAAGTCATTAGAGTGGTACTTACTCCTTGTAGTATGGGAAGAGAATGAAGTCCTTTTTTGCCTCAGCCTGCAATGCCTGCTTGATGTAATTGATAAGGAACTCTAATTGAAGCCAAGCCATAGACATAGACACCACCTCAGGTCAACGAACCCAACTAGGTGTTGATCCGTCACAGCTCGCTGATTCATTATACTACAATTTGTGTCAAATGTTAAAACACATAATACAAAATGCTATAACAGTCTTAGGCTCATGCTATAGGTGCGATACTCACAGCATCCAGAATTATACAATAGAAATATTGATGGCTTTCAGGCTATACAAACGGAACAGATTATCAAAACTCACTAGGAATGTCCTATGCTCCTCGCAACAGAAATGCCCCCCTCAATATCTCACATTGAAATCGATGTGACATTCGACCTCATTCACCTTGTCAATGTATTATCCATAAAGCAAGCGAGTGCACTTACTTAGAGCATTTAATTCGTTGCTAGGGACAAGGGCTTTCCATATATATGCCACTTAGAATCTCAAGGGAGCTCTGTGATCTCTGTCAACTTTGTTTTCTAGATAGAAAGAGTTTTCGAGGTTAGGACAACAAGCTTTTCATGTTTTTGAGGGGGCGCTGTGGCTTCTGACAACTTTGCCTTCTTGACAAATGATTCTCTGAGATCTCTTGTGGTTATTTAGTTGTCGTGCTAGTCCTTTTATGCACTAACTCTGCACTCTACGTAGGGGTAGACTTGGACAGAGAAGTCACATGGTGGTGGGATCAAGAGTACGTAGGTGCAGGTATATTACAAACTTATAAAGCACATGCATATGTAATGTCTTGCAGTACTGAAATGATCGAGAAGACGTGGGAGATTTTTACCCTAACCAGTACGACACCTATCATGAGCTACTTGATGAACGATATTTGTGCTTACCTGAGAGTGGTATATCTTCGTTCTGGGGAACTCTGTCACATATGATAGGAAGTCTTCTTAGACATAGTCCACCTGTACCCTCATGTAGCACTTCTCTAAAGGGTTATCATGTACCGTGTCAGTCTTCTTGCATAGAAACGCAACCCTATGTCTAGCCTCAATGGAAAATTCATCTTCCATCGTGATAAGTTGGCATTTGACAGGCACTTGCAAAAAGTGTGCAACTTAATCGAAAGCATAGTTTAGCTTAATTTCATACCTTTAAGTTAGAAATAATTATTACCTTTAACTGGAGACCAGTCTGATCATTTCTGGAAGCGCAATTACTAGGGCGGGGCAGGGGCCTTTCTACGAGAGGCGAAGCCATATGACTCTGGCTTTAGGAGATCATCGCCATCATCTCAGCCCTCAGACGCTCTTCACATGCCATCATCTTCTCATTTATCTCCTCATTCAGTTCCTCCCTCAGCGTGTCCTTGAGGCACGCCGTACATGCTTCTCATGATCTTGATCTGACACTAGCAGCGTTCTCGTCTTAAAAGAAGGACCTCTTCACATGCCCCACTTCTGCAGCAAGCAACCGGCCCTTATGGCCAGGCTTCCCAATCGCCGAAGATAGGATGTCTTTCTACCCTTGGCTCTAAAAGATCCTCTACTCTTTCTGCTGGCTTACCTCCTTCTGTATGAAGTGAATATAAATTAGTGCTAAAATACAACAAGAAGGGTGTAATGTACTAAGTTAGATATCTTACGATGGTGGAAACGATCCACGCGGTTATGGGGTTTGGAACTACAAGCCAACCGCCAGAGGTTTCTTCATTCTCGCTAATACCCTGTTGCGTGCCCGCTACTCACATATGTGGGAGTAAGGCATCGTTGTCCCAAAATTCACACACTCCTCGACTAGTCGCGCCCACTTTATCTTCTTTCCTTCATAGTCGGCAGAACTGAAGCTAGTGGTGCACGTGTGTGTTCTATCTCTAGATAGTAATGTTCTTCTCTCTCAGCTCGTCCACTTCTGATATACTCTTCATCCTTGTTGACTCCTCCTAAACATTGGGAGTCACAAACATACTTACCATTAAGGATGCAAACGGATCGGATACGGACGGATTTCGCTCATTCCGTATCCTATTCTAATTTTTTTCTCGGATATAGAATCGGATACGGACAGTGTCGGATTCGAATACGAATACGGATTACTTCGGTCGCGAATATAGATCGTTCCGGATACGGTTAGTCTCGGTTACGAATAGTTAGTCGGATAATGCGTGAAAGCAGAAACCATATATGTCGCACATATTAAATACACAAAACTTTACTAGAACCTTGGAGACATATAAGTGTTTCAAATTCAATAATAGTTGCCTTCCCTATATAAGAATAATATGCAGCCAAGTATAATTTCAATCAACATATGAACTTATATGATGTAGAATGTTTATGTTTATCGGATCTGTTATCGGATATCTATTGCACTCATTTACACTGATATTTTTCGGATATCTCGGATATGCGGGTATGGATTGGATACGGATCGGATACTTCTCTTCCCATATCTTACCCCATATTTTTTTCGGATAGGCAGATTCGAATCCGGATATAACCGGATATCATTTTTTCGGATTCGAATCGGATTTTAAACGAATTCGGTCTTCGGTCGGTCGGGAATTATCTGCTCCGTTTGCACCCCTACTTACCATGCATGATAACATTGAAATGCCTCAAAGACATGCCTATTCTCTTCGAGGTGTACCGCCTCGCTTGCTTTCATCTTCCTTTGGTATAATTCATTTCTCCTTAATTTCATCCTACAGCCGATTCTTCCGTTCGGTGCTGACTTTCTTCCTCTAGTCCTTAACCTTGATCGGTGCTCTCTCCCTCACCAATTGACCAAGAAAAGATTGTGAAAAGACCCTAAATAAATACCAAAAAAGAGTGTAGTTACGTTTGAATCGTTCCAGTTATTTTTCGCGAAAAAGACCTTTCGATTTAGAGCCTAATTTTTTTCCCTAGAAGACCTCCGAGGTTTCTTTCGTTTGTTTTTTTACGCCCCAATTTTAGCGGAAAGACACTCAAATATTTGCGCAAACCCTCCGAAACTAGCTAGCTGACGATGATTCTCATCCATGTTGCTTGCTGCTCAACTCTTTGCCACCCTAGTGCGATGCCTTTCCTTGCTGAAGGAGGAGCCGGAGCCGGGACAAAGGAGGATAAACAATACCCTCTCCGGTGGGAAAAACTTGATCTAGTGCGTGCCAAGGCGTACGCCACAGATCGTGAAATTTTTTACCTTTAAACACACCCCAAAAAATACCCTCCTGTGTGGAAAAAGCTCAAAAAGGTACTAGCTAAAGCAAAAAAAAAAAAAAACTCAAATAAGGTGCTCTAAGAGCATGTATGATACTAGACATGACTGTCTATATACTTCTCCATCTCATTTATAAATAGAACTAAAGATGACTTTTACAATAATATGAATCTTGTCTCCATGGGACTCTACACTTTTTAATTAATTATAGCATAGAAAAAATATTTATTATAGACAATAACTCATACAATTAATGGTGTTTTCTACTGTATATATACTATAAATTCATGGACTTGAGTCGTCTCTTCATAAAGAGACAACTACATTCTTTCTCCTTATTCTCCCTCCCCCATGTTAGAAAAATCTTATATGGCAAAACTTATAGACGGATAACATCATACTAGTATACATGCTCTAATGGCATATACAGTGGTATAGACAGTGGTTGTCTATAATATACCTCTATGTTATCTATAGATAGGACTAAAGACAATTCATACAATGAACTTTCTATATAACCGCCTGTAATAATCTCTCATATAATTAATCGATTTTTTATACAATAGTATACATGGTATAAAACTATCTATAAGACTATTTGTTAAATAGTAGATAACATTTTACTCTCTCTAATACATTATCTAAAATTCTATATAGCATACTTTTATAGATTCTAATGATGGCTTTGACCTAACTCGTGTCGGAGGATGCAGCTTCAATTGAACACCTCATCCATTCTCTCTCTATATATACACCTGAATTGAATTTGCGCTTATCGATCACAATTAAGATTAACCTGCAGGCGCCAGTCGATCCATCTCACTGAAAGAAAGAAAGAATAAGTACTAGGCAGCCCTTGTCCGGCCCGCGACTAATTAAGTAGGCACGGTCGTCGGTCCCGATCCCAAATGGCAGCTCCTCCGGTCGACGCCGGGGACGTCCCAGCCGCCGACCGCCGTCTGGAGCTGCGGCTCCACTTCCACGCCGCCGTGTACATGATGCTCGGCGCCTCCTTCCTCCTCCGCGCCACCGTCCCTCGGGCCGGTGACAGCCACGCCATCATCGGTTTCCTGCTGTTGACGGCGGCCATGGCGCTCCTTCTGCTCTCCTTCCACCTCCGCCGCTTCCCTGTGGCGGGCATGGCCGCAGCTCGCCTCGCGCAGGCGGCGCTCAGGGCCTTCTTCTGATCTAATTAAGCACGTTCGCACGCGTCGTACGTATCTAATGGCGAAAGAGATCAAAAGAAGCAGCTCTACTAGCTCGATCGTGAATGAATGAATGAATTGGGTCGTTGAACGTACTGTAGTTGTGCGATCGACAAATAAATCTGAAACAGCTGCGCGTTCACCGATGGTTAGATCGATGTTGAAATCAAGCTGATGTTGCTATATATAAACTGCATGCTGCTTCATTTAACTCACTACTCACGCTTCCATACATGCAGCTAGTCATGCATGGACATGGTCCCACATCCTGACATGCCCTTTTCTTCCCCTCTCTCCCTGTTCTGTTTGAGAGGAATTAAGCCTGTATCAAGGCACCGATGGCTCTGAGCGACGGTGGGCTTCTATGCGGCGGCAAAGGTGCCAACTGTTGCATACTAATCTTGACATATTTAGTTAGGGTTTGTTTGGTTAGTTTTTGTGTCCGAGTCGTTCCGCATGCATGGAAATTATCTAGTCGTTCCGTGTCTCTGCATGGGAGTCTTTCTTTTCTAGCGTTTTTGTTTGTCCGTTTTGCATGTTGATTCGGAAGCAGCACTAGTGTAGTTGTTTCAAGTCAAGAAAACAGAAAAACTGTGTTAGTCGCAGCACCAAAAATCTTTGCTTCTGTGTTTCGTTGTTTTTTTTTAAAAAAAAAATTGGTAGGAGCTCTACCATTCATTCAATATAGGGGGAGAAAAAATAACACTCCAAAGTTTGATACAAGGTTAGAATACAAAAGAAATATGAATTTCTATATTCCACACCTACACATGTTCAAAGACACAAGGAAAAAAACAATTCCTTCCTCCACTGCATCAGCCGCGTGCTTCCGCATGCTTCCGGTTGCGCAACGGAACAAAGGAAGGAGAATTTATCTTGACCAGCATTTAAACAGAAATTGTGCCTGCGCTTATTCCTGGAGAAACAGTAATTTCCTGACCTTGGTTGGCTTCAGGTCCTGTTCGCCGTCTGTATATCTCATCAGATTCCGATGCCAGTCCCTGGAATTTCAAGAAAGGTGCTACTTGGTCTGCGATCGCGCAAGCAAAACCTCCAGCGTAATCTGCAACCTGCGCGAGATAAACAAAAACTTGAGCAGAATACTCGTCTCCTGTAAACAAGCTTGGGACCTGCGACCTGGTGGTATAAAACAGAGAAGGAAGAAAACAAGAGAAAAAACAGAACGGCAACCAAAGGGATGGATGGGGAATCCTGTCAAAGGAAACTGGCAGCCAAGCCCTTTCGGGAAAGCTGAAACCAAAATGAGATCCCAGGCGTCGGCCATTAGCAGGAGCCATTATTGTCTCCCCGCTGTGCCCGTAGGCTCACCGCCATTGAGCGATTACTAAAATCCTGGGAAATGCAACTGAAGACAAGATCCGGCGACTGGTAGACGTTGGAAAAAATCCGAACATTTCTTTCATTCCATAAATTCCAGAACGTGTAAATGAGGATGCCATCAAAATATTTGCGAGCGGATCTAGGTACCAAATGCTTCAGCAGCCGCCACCATTGCGAGGCCTGAGTACCCGGCGGCAGCTCCGGGGGATTTATACCCCCAAGCCAGAAGACTTTCCTCCAGACCTGCCTCGCAAAGGAGCATGCAAACATAATATGCGAGGCCGATTCCGGTTCTAACCCGCAAAGAGAGCAAGTGTCGACATGGGGCCAACCCCTGATGGCAAGCCTGTCAGCAGTGAGAATCCTGTTTTGTAGGAGAAGCCAAGAGAAAAATTTGCATTTGTTTTCCGCACTGGCCTTCCACAGCATGGTGTAACTAGGATCCGGCACCGAGCCCCGAAACTGAACTACATACGCGGACTTCGCAGAGTATTGGTTGTTTGAGGTCCATTTCCAGATTAAGTCGTCCGAAACATTAGGTAGAAGATGTACCTGTTGGATGACTTGCCATAGCCTAAAAAATTCATGAAGCTCGGTGGCGCTTGACACCCTGCGAAAAGGAATGACCCAAGTGTCATTCTGAAGCTCGTCCCAAACAGACCTCGACGCTGTCCGAACGAAACGAAAGCAGTTGGGGGCAATGTCCTTTGGAGAGGTACCACCAATCCAAGGAGAGGTCCAGAATCGAGCTATTTTGCCATTTCCGATAACGATAGATGTGCTTGCTCGGAAGAGCGACCTGTCAACGTCGTTACACGGTGTATCTAAACCCACCCAGGGTTTCTCCCTGCTTTTCCATTCATGCCATAGCCATCGCAGCCGCAGGGCCCTAGCAAACATGTCAAGGTCCTTTAATCCAAGCCCCCCTAGCTGTTTCGGTCTGCAAACCTTTTTCCAGTTTACCAGACAATGCCCACCTGAACAGGATTCATCGCCCCTCCAGATGAAATTCCTCCTAATCTTGTCTAAGGATTTAGACACCCATTTAGGGAGCGGCAGGACGGAGATATGATAGGTCCGACTAATTGAAAAACAACGAAACCAAGGCGTTCGACTCGGTGAGCTGGGAGTACCTAATTCAGCCAAATTAGTCGTTTGCTGTTCCGTTTGGCTGAATTCCAACACCAACGCTCATGTTTCACGTCAACACCGAGGCCAACTTGGCCGCCTCCGAGCGCAGGACGACTACTGCAAATGGTGCCGTGCACCAAGATTGAACTTTGTTGTTGCTCCGTGTTTCTACCGACAGATAAGATGCATTCATGATTCATCTATCGAACAGCACTACACTTAAACGTCAAGGATCTGCAAGTATAGTTTACGCATTAGTGAATTCAATAAAGCACCCCTCCATAAACTCGAAACGCGCGGCGAGCAACTGGTCTTAACCAATTGAGCTCACTTAATTATTCGTCTCTCCGTTCAGCTGCTTCCATGAATTCCGCACGATGCAACAGCGCAGCTCCTCTATGTATGGTATGGTAAGGCCATCGTCAGAACCGGCAGCATCAAACTGGGAAGCCGCGTCCGTCTCGCATGCTTTGTTTCTGAGCGCGTAGTTAGTCCAAGCTAGCAGGTATGTATAATACATGCCCAAATTAACATTAACCCGCTAAGTTAATTATATTTCTGGTTGTGCTTTTTGGATCTTCTGCTCACGTACGTACGGACGTAGCTCCGGCCCGCTGGATACATATAAAAAAGCTAGTGCGTCCTGGGCATCTGGCGCACCAACAGTGTTCTTTTTCGTGATGCTAGCTTGTCAATTGTCATCTGTGATCTCTCCAATTGATTTTACTACTTTTCAATTCCCTGCAGATTATTACATAGTGTGTGTGCCTAATCTCGAAATTAAATATTCAATCTGTACTACCTGACGCGTGTTGTGCTACCGGGGCCATGTATAAGTCAAGTTTCTTAGCTCCTGGAGGCCCATCTCCATTAATTAATTCGTCGGGTCAGTGAGCCCGAGATACTAACTCATCAATTGTGGAAAACCACAATCTGTTGGGCCGGCAAAGTTGCTCACCTTTTCAATACTCCTAGTAGGATTAAAATTTGACATGCTACAACAGCTCGAGATGATGTATATTTGATGATCTCAAAGTAAATTGTACATGTCATTCTATATTTCTCTAGATTTATGGGTGAATTTGTAATAACTATAGGCCATGTTTGTTTAATCTTAGGTTTTTGTTTGGAGGGGTTTAAAGCCAACTTCGTTTTTCGAAAAGCCAGTAAGCCCTCAAACAGATCAACTTTTAAGCAGTTTTGGCATAAGCTAGAAACTGTGCATAATTAACAAAAGCAAAAAGCAAGCTGAAATGTGCTTTTGTAGTTTATTGTGGAGAAATTAGATGTTTGACAAATAACCTCTATGAAAAGCTATAGCTGCTTTTTAGCCCAGAAAGTCAAAAAAATAGTTTTTCAAAAAAGCTACAGCTCCTCTAAATAGGCGCTTAAGCTTTTTGCATTATAGCTTAAAAACAATTTTTTGATTTAAGCATCTTAAAGTAATTCGCTTTTATATGTGATAGATGTAGGTAAGTTTGCCCTAACTCTAGAGGCAATGGTCTAAAGATAACCCTCAATAAGCTAGAAAAACCTCATTGGTGGTTTTTTGTTTTTAGTATATGGAGCTTTATGGCTTTTAAAAAACCACAGTTAAAAAGTCATCTATTAGTTTAGGCTTTGACGTTTTGCCTTTTAAACTAAAGAAAAGGCCCAAAAAAGTACGACCTTAGTCTTCTTACCCATGTGCCATGTATAGGTGGATGTAAGGGTGGAGCTAGGCCTCGGGCCACTAGGGCTTGGGCCAGAGGCTTAGCTCAAATAGCAAGTGTAAGTAAGTCATGGCGAATTTTTTTATTTAATATGTATTTTAAATCTTTTTTTCGAAAATAATCAACGGAAAAAATAACAAAATTGGGTGCCCGTTGCCTGGATATGGGGCGATCGCCCTATATTCGGGCGATAGGCTCCCTGTGCCGTTAATCGCCGACCGTAGGCGTTAGTGGCCGTTTGCGTGGCAGACATATCGCCCCATATTAGAGCGATATCTTCCCTTTAAAACACCCCTTGCCCTTTGTTTTCATCTCAGCCAGTGAGACCGAGAGCAAAGACAGAATCGAGAGAAGAGAAAGGATGAGAGAAAGGAAGGCGAAGAGGAAAAAAGAGAGGAAGAAAAAATGCCGAGGCGTGCAAGTGGAAAGGGAAAGGGGAAAGCAAAAGAAGAGGGAGGCGCCTTGGACTAGCCACACAACGTCGCATACCAGGATCTCTTCCTACCTCGTGGGGCTATCCCACCGATGTGTATGTGCGGAGATCCTTGCAGGTTTATTTGCTCTTGGGAAATTCCAACTTGGAAGAGGAGGAATTGGAAGTGCCGTAACTACGCCTTCAACCCGCCGGAGAAGAGCCTAAAGAATCGCCAGATGGTAACAATCATACATGTTTCGTAATATTTGTATATAAAACTTTGCTAATTTATGTTTCATACAGTCGCCTCCGCCACTGTGTGAATTTGAGCAGTGGTTTGAAATGGAGATCAACCCCGACGATCACAAACTTCTTGATCAAGCCAACCGGGACGAGGAGTTTAGGCGGCAGCTTCAAGAGTAGCGTGATGCCGCACGCGAGGAGGCACGTCGAAAGGAAGCGGAGGAGAAGGAGGCCGAGAGAGAGAGGAAATGAGAGAGGGTACATCGTGCCAGAGAAGCTCCACCGGAGGCATGAGTGAAAGGGAAGTGGTCTCGATCCACTCAGTAGACGTCAAGTTGTAATTGTTATTTTCGTTGTTCGTGATGCTCATCCCAGTTTTATGTCGTAATAAAGAGTGTGGCCTACCTTATTTTTCGCAGTAACTTCTAATTTGAGAAATTGTGGCCACTTAGGGGTTTTCGTAGCCTCGCGGAGCCCACCGGGTATGGCCCAAAAAATATGGGAAAAATCACGAGCGACCTACGCAACGCAGGCTACCACTTATCTATGGGCGAGCTGGTCGGACGTTGCCCCGGTATGAAGTTGCGAAAATCGAAAAAGGTACACGCGGCTACGAAACCCCGAAATTGTGGCCACTTAGGGGTTTTCGTAGCCTCGCAGGGCCCACCGGATACGGCTAAGAAAATACGAGAAAAATCACGAGCGACCTACGCAACGTGGGCTACCACTTATATATGGGCGAGCTGGCCGGACATTGCCTTGGCACGAAGTTGCGAAAATCGGAAAAGGCACACGCGGCTACGAAACCCCAAAATTGTGGCCACTTCATAATAAAACTGGCCAAAACTTCCATTTTATTATAAAATGAGAAGGATAAGCTAAAATTGTGGCCACTTCATAATAAAATTGTGGCCACTTCATAATAAAATGAGAAGGATAAGCTAAAAAAATGCAAGCACTGAGTTCAGACAGTTATACAACAAGTCAAACAGGTGAAGGTATTATAAAAGTACAGCTGTACAACAAGTCACTGACGGCCACGCTTCCTGATTTGTTCCGTGGGGTACATAAGTGGCGACGTAGGACGGACGGCCCTCCTAGGCCGGCCCTGCGGCGTAGGGGTGGTGTAGTCTGTCGGTGACTCGGGTGTGTCCCGGTGCGGAGAGAGAAGAGGAATAACGATATACAGACAACAAAGAAAAAGAGGGCAAACAACAAAAAGTAAACTAGACAAATAATAGCTGCGACCTATCAGCTGAATTTGATAAATACTTAATAACCAAAACCACTAATTACGTTATAAGAACAAAATTTTTAAGCAGCCAGCCTCTACAGCTCTCCACCTATCACAATTCTATTTTTTTAGAAAGGCAGCAAGAGAATTGCTGCATATATTGAAAAGTAAGAAGGGAGGGCCTGTTTTTTAAGGAAAAAACCGGCTCCGTGAAAAAACCTTACAACAAACCACCACTACGAGATTCCACCTTTTAACGACTAGGACAATTTACACCAATTGATTCTTAAAGATCTACCGTTAACCCACTAGAAGGAAGGAAGCAAAAATGGCAAATAAAACCAAAGAAAGAATGAGAAGCCGCAATGGCCGAGAAACTACACCGTAGACCTATCACAATTCTCATTGATTTCCTTTGTAATCTGCGATATCTGTTTGAATACACCATTAAAAATTCTTGTATTACGTTCCAACCAAATATGTCTCATAGTGAGAATGATGAGGGAATTGCAACCCTTAATCTGATCATATCTCAATGAGTTAAACATCGATGATCACCAGCCTCGAAGGACGGCATCATTGCTAGGTGTAAGCCTGAGCTTTCTTATCCATAAGAAAATTTGAAACTAGACGTACGAAACTACATTGAATTAATAGATGATTGATAGTTTCTTCCTGATGTAAATAAAGGATGCAATGTGGTTGATGGGGAGATCACGTCTTTATATTCTGTCCGCTGTCCAACAACGATCATGAATCACATGTTAGAAGAAAATTTTGAATTTCAACGGTGCCCAAGATTTCCAAAGTAGATTGCAACAAGAGAATTTAGTACGTAGTTTCCATAAAGAAGGCAGAGAGTAAGCAGATTGGGAGTAATATTTATGATTTGAGATCCACTTCCAAAGCAACAAGTCCTCTTCATTTTCCCAAGCTAGAAGTTTAATGTTTTATCCCAAACCAGTACTCGCTTAGCGCACTCAATATTAAGCCCCTTCATATCTGAGAAATCCAATGCTTATTTTGAATTGATTCAAAAACTGAAGTTTTGCACATAGTTCGCTTATATTATCTACACATTGAACCAGATTGGGTGCTAATCTGTCAAGGCTTAATCCATCTAACTAATTATCCATCCAAAACAGTGTGTTTCTGCTATTGCCAACAACAGATATGGTGAATGCTCTGAACATTGCCAAAACTTCCATTTTATTATGAAGGTTTAAGCTGACCAAGGTCTACTCGTGCCAATTTTCTGAAGCCAAAGCCAACGTAGCCTCAATGCAAAATTCAAAAGTTGGAGATTCTAAATGCCTAACCCACCATACTATAGAGGCTTGCACACGTTGTCCCAAGCTACCAGGCAATGCCCTACATGGAGGTCCTCAGAACCTTTCCAAAGAAAATCGCGGCGTAATCTATCAATGCATTTAAAAATCCACTCGGGAATATCCAAATTAAACTATCATGTGGTATACCGAAATTGAAGACAGAGTTACTTTGACGAGAAATAACCTGCCGGCTAATGATAACAAAGAAGCTTTCGAAACGGGAAGATGCTTTGTAACCTTGTCAACAAGAGATTGAAGACGTGCTTTATGAAGTCTGAAAGGAGCCAAAGGAAGAGAACATATCCCGTGCAATCAAATGTTTGGTGAAATCACAGTGCAACCCAACTAAAAAAGTTTTAAAAAATTCTGAAAAAAATCATACATGTACATCTCAGCTTACCCCATCTACATATAAAATTTCATGATCAAATTCGTCCTGTGCTAGAAGTTACAAAAAAGACAAAGTTGATCATGAGCAGAACTATTCTGTTCATGATCAAGTTTGTCTTTTTTATTACTCTTAGCACAGGATGAATTTGATCATGAAATTTTATATGTAGATGGGACAGATTATTTCAAGTGGCATCTCCATAATAATAGAATGTTCTCGGTAAAATCCATGTACAATTACCTGGTTAACAATGGAATTCAAGTCTCACAGGAGATTTGGCGGACTAGGTTACCATTGAAGATTAAAATCTTCTTATGGTACATCAAGAAGGGTGTGTTATTGACTAAAGATAATTTAGTGAAGCGCAATTGGCATGGTGATAAGTCTTGTTGTTATTGCAGTACAACAGAAACTATTCATCACCTTTTTATAGATTATTGCTATGCTAAATTTCTGTGGAGAATAGTATACATGACTTTGGGTATTGGCCCACCTGACAATATTCAGCATTTATTTAATGGGTGGGTGAAACAGGGGGGGTCAGATCAGGTTTCTGTATTACTATCAGGCGTAGCCGGGATTTGTTGGGCTTTATGGCTTACAAGGAATGATACTGTTTTTGACAAGAGTATACCCAAATCTTTCTTGCAGGTCTTGTTCAGAGGAACGTACTGGCTTCGCACATGGGCTAAATTACAGCGAAGTGAATAGACTAAAGAAGGTTTTTTATATGTTTGTCGTCAGCTGGAGTCGGTAGCTTTGCAGTTATTTGCTAATTTTGGTTGGCCTTTTGTGGCTAAGATTGGTTATCCTGTTTGATGTTTTGGTGTTCTTGTCGGAACGGTGTTTGATTCAAGTCTGTAATAAGCGTGGTCTGATTCTCTCGTTGAGGGATGAAGCCGGAAATATATTTTTCCATTATCTAAAAAAAATATGTAGATGGGGTAAGCTGAGATGTACATCCATGATTTTTTTCAAAAAATTTTGAAACTTTTTTTAGTTGGGTTGCACCGTAGTTTCACCAAACATTTGATTGCACAGGATATTTACCCTAAAGGAAAACCAAGATTTATGCAAGGAAACTCTACCACAGCAAAAGGCAATTCTGCCAGTACTTGCTGGATGATATGATATAGCGACCGCATCTAATAGCTGCAGGACTTCCTGGTGCTGTGTGAGAGGGAGGGAGAGGGGGAGAGAGAGCACGTGTAAGAGACAAGTAGGAAGGTGAATGCTCTTTATAGGGTGCCGTTCTCGGCGTTCGGAGACTCGCGCTGTGTGCTTGACTGCCACACTTATTTTGTTGGGTGGGCAGGTGGCAGGGCACCTCGCGCTTCGCAGCCTAACTCCTTTCTCAAACGTGTACCTCCTCCTACTCAAACGTGTGTTCGTTACATCTTTCTCAAACGTGTGTATACTCTATAGGGGGGGGGGGGGGGTTGGCGGTGGTACGGTGAAGAAGAAATTCAGTGTCTACTCAAACGTGTGTTCGTTACATCTTTATTTTTTTTAGATAAAGGATAAAAATCCGGTCTCTACCGAAGCATACGACCAAATTCGTACAGATACCAAATTCAATTAAATAGATTGCAACATGTGAATAAAGATGCAAAATTTAAAAGTTTAGTCTATAGTTGCATCTCCATTCATTCTTGGCAAAGACTTGCAATGAAACCATCTCCAACGCCCTACTTGCCCGGCGGATCTTCTCCCTGTCGTTCTCATGCTGTAATAGCGCCCAAAACCGCATCCAATATGTTCCTCTGAAGATAACCTGCATAAAGGAAGGATACTGCTTTTTCTCAAATATGATTTCATTGCGTGTACACCAAATAGCCCATAATATAGCCACACCCCCAACTAAAATCAATCTTTGATCATCCTTTGTAATGCATTACATCTTTATTTAGTGCACCTCCTCGTCCTCTTCCACCTCGCACCTAAATTCTAGCCACCACCTGCTCTACCGCCGTCGCCGTTCAAACCTTGCTCCGGCTCCTTTCCGGCGGCACTGTCCTTGCCACTCTTCATGGCTGTCCCCTGCACATCTCCCTAATAACATAAAGTAAAACAGGTTCAATTACACTGAATTTTCAACCTACACATGGTACTCCATAATTTACCCCAGAATTGATCTCAGGGTAGTAGTCTCGCGCTGGTGGAAGTGAGACTGGATCTTCATTGGCTTACTCTTTCTACTTTGTGAAGTGGGCCACAATTTTTTTTAATATTGCGTTAGTCAGGTCTCTAATTCAGGATCTCTTATGTCTGATACTATATTGAGTTGTACATGTAAAGTGTGAACCATTTTAACCAAAAACTTACGCTGACGAGAAAAGATGAATAGCATAAGCGAGTAGAGCACATTTAAAAGACACCCCTGCTGGTGCACGAGAGCTAAGTAAAGCTGCTGTGCGAAAAAACGCCCGTCTGGCGAAGAAAAGAATCCTTATATTCTCCCGAACTAAGTTATCTTCTGTGAAATCATGTACTGAAAAATTGGCTTAGTAATGAAATTGGCATTGCAAAGTGGTTACGATCATAGCATGTGTTTTGTATGTGCATTGCTGTTTATTTGATATGCTTGTGATAGCATGATAATGATTTTGCTTGATGCAATGCGCTCGTGTGAGTGATTGCATGGATTGACTTTGAGTCAAGTTGTGGGCTTGTGCTCGGATGCGTTTCTTGTTTATTCATGTGCAGGTATTGCTCGAGGGCGAACGTAGTCGATGACGGAATCGGAACTAGGTTTATGGAGGAACTGAGGTTCAGGACTAGGTTCAGGGAGGAATCGAGGTCTTGGTGGTCAAGGGTGTCATGCGGGACGTTCGGGCTAGAGAACAGTGCATATGGAGGCTGGTTAGTCACGTGAGTATGGCATGTGGGCTGTACACGCGTGCAAGAGTTGTATTCGGCCATGTTGGGCCAAGTTGAGATGTATACAAACTCTTTTCATATTGGGAGTGGAGTTGTATTCAAACTCTTTATGTTTGTTCAGTATAAATAGGGAGAGGTGTCTCCTGTTTATATATATGAGCGCTTAGGTTTTAAGATTTATACACTTTTATTTTGAAGTACTGTAACTAGATAAAAATAAAAATCTTTCATGCGTCTCCAGCGGCGAGCGTCTTGTTTCCTAGCGCATGCATGTTTTGGTGACGTCCTTGTGTCTAGCGACTAGATAATCTCTTGCATTGCTCTTGGCGTCGAATTACTTGCTGGCGGCTGGATTGGTCCTGTTGCTGGAGAATTATTCCTGCTGCCAGAGAGGCAGAGAGCTTCTTGTGACGACTAGAAAAACTAATCGCGGCTAGAAGTTCTGCTCGTGGGTGGCTGGAGATTTTTGTGGCGTGAATTGCGTGCATGCATGCAAAGGAAACCTCCTGTGACCAGAAGATTGACTGCTTTTTCTTTGAGTTTTTGTCCGGCGCTTTGAAGTGTTTCAGTCCGGCATAGTTGGCGTAGCTGCAGAACTTCGGTCCGCTTTATTTGTTATTTTTTTTCAAATTTTCTAAATGGGCATTAAATATTATAAATTCACACATGGCAAATTGTTTCTGAAATGATTACGAGGGTCGCAATAAAATGCACCTGACCAATTGGCATCTAGTGTGCATGGAAAAGAAGTTTGGTGGTCTTGGAGTGCCTAATATTAGAGATTTAAATTTGTGCCTCCTAGCCTCCTGGATCAAAAGATTCTATGCAAATGAAAATAAGGTGGGGAAGGATTTGATTAGGTTTAAATACAATACTGAAAGCCCTAACATCTTTGCGTCTTGTTAAGCAGAGGCCGGGAGAAATTTTAAGGACTTGTATCATCTTGATGTAATGTTCTTGAGATTAATAAAATCTTCCTTCATCTAAAAAAAAAACATCTTTGCGTCTGACAATGCTCATGCTTCGACATTTTGGAAAAGGGTTATCTGGGTTATGCAAGCTACCAAATTTGAGTATAGGTGGTATGTTGGGAATGGCACTAAAATTAGGTTTTGGGAAGATATTTGGTTTGGGAATTCATGTCTGGCTATTCAATTCGGGGATCTTTACATGTTGGTTAATGAAAAAGGCTATACGATTGCTGATATTTGGGATGGTTCTAATATTAAATGCACTTTTAGAAGAACGTTTTCCGATGTCATGATGATCAGATGGTTTGAGTTAGTAGAAGTGGCAAATACTTTAAGACTTTCTAATGAAGATGATATTTTAGTTTGGCAGTATAACAGCAATGATGTTTATTCTATCAAATCCCTTTATGTTATCATGAATTTTAGGGGGGTGCTACCGGTTTATATCCCTGCAGTCTGGAGTTTGGTTGTTCCCCTAGAATCCAGTTTTTTCTTTGGCTAATCTCTTATAACAAAGTAATGACTAGAGACAACTTGTTAAAAAGGGGTATGGATAAAGAGGTTAGTTGTTGTCTGTGTGAGGAGTCTGAGAGTGTTGTTCATGTTTTCTTTGAATGTATCGTGGCTAAAAATATCTGGCTTTTGATTAGTGAGTTTTTTGATTTGAACATTGGCTACAATTATGAATTTGTGGCTCGCTTTTGGCTTAGTAATAAGAAAAATGCTGCTTTAAATACCATTTGTACGGCTGCCCTTTGGTGTTTATGGAATAATAGAAATGATATGATTTTTCGTTTTCAGTGTTGGATAAGTGTAAAATCAATTTGGAGAAGAATGTTCAGATCTTTGAAGGACTAGAGGCCGTTGTACAAGGAGGACATGTTACCCAGGCTGGAGCATTTTTGCAGGATGTTGGAGATCAAAATGCAGGCACCGCTTCCATTGGGTCTTGGGCCATTAGTTCTATAGATGAACGGGTGAAAAATGAGGCTCAGGATGGAGACAATATTTCGGTGTCGTAGGCTCGTTCAAGCTTCATTAGCAGTCTGTTGGAAGGCAATATGTAGTTGTGGTGTTCTTGACTTGTTTAATTTGGGTTCGGCTGTGTCTATGATCAGGAGTTGGTGTTCGTTCTGGCGTTATTGCTTTGGTCCCAGTTTTTGTGCTGAGAGATGGCTAGTGTGGTCTTTGTCATTAGCTCTGGTAAAATGGTGATTCTGATGTCCTAAACTTGGCTGTCGATGCTGCCAGGTAGCTTGAGTTAGTTTTTCTGTTTCAGTTTGCCTGGTTTCGTAGGTTATTTTGGGGTGGTTGCTGGTGAGTTTTTTTGTGTGAGCTTAACTAACATACTTGGTTATGTTAATGAAACTGGGGCATCTGGTTTGGATGTCCTGTTGATCTAAAAAAAACTTCGGTCCGGCGTAGTTGGTGCATCATCTGAAATTTGGTCCGTCGCACAGGTCAGTTGCAAAGGTATCATCTTGCGAAGGTAATATCTTTAGATCCGTAGATCCGATCGAGCTGATTTTTATCGGGTTAGCTTCCAAATTGAATATAGTTTCTACAGTTAAAATTTAACATCAATCTAACCGTTGGATCTTCAGAAGTTACTATTTTAGTGAACGTGTATCAGTCTGTTTTTATTTGGTCTGGCGCGAATTCTTATTTGGTTCAGCACAGTAAAAATTTGGTCCGGCGTACAAGCAAAAATTTGGTCCGGCGAATAAGGTTTTTGTCGAATCCGAATCAAGGCAATTTGAGTCCGAATTGGGGTGTTCCAAAAAATCATCAAAAATTTGATTTTAGCTTTCGCGCAATCATTCAACCCCCTCTGATTGCTAGTTAATTTAGTATATATAGATAGCATTTTTTATGCGTGCTATATATATTGAAAATGACCTGCCGTGATTAAATTAAAGAAAGAAAGGAAAACAGCCAGAGTTTAGGAACAGAGAAACGAGGTGCAAAGAGGGCATCCAAGAGGCCTAAGTTATCTTCTATGCGTGCTATATGATCTTCAGATTAAATACGCTAATCTATGTTAGCTCCAGAATCGATCAGCTGGTGAAATCAAGGAAACTTCTCATCATTTCCTCAGCCAGCCAGCCCAAAAAAAATTTCTTCTCGTCCAGATCGACCTCGTCCCCAAGCCAATGTATACTATAACTTATAGCGGGAGAATTTGCCGGCCTCTGGACGTTCCCCGTACGAGCTGCCCAGTAAAAAATGTCCTCTCATTCGGTGTAGCCCCGCCGCTTGGCACGATGGGAAAAAAGGCTTCGGTGACCGCTTCGCGTGATAGGGAAAAAAAACGGCCTGTCCGTGCTGTCTTGGCCCGCTCGTTTTCCGCTGATCGGGAACCGACGATTGATAATGCGTCACGGTTTTGTGCTTTGCTCGTTGTGTGCTCGCGTCGTTTCGGGCAGCGCGTCCGCTGTTACGCGTCCCTACGGAGAGCGGCGATTGCCGACGCGTTGCTTCCTCGGTCTTCGTTCCTTGCTTGTTCTTCTGCGTCTTGCCTCGCATCGTCCCGAGAATTCGCCCGCTGTTTACGGACCTCGCACGCTCCGTCTGCGATTCCTATCCCGAGCCTACCGCTTCTCCTCGGCTTCCTCCGCCGGCTTTCTTTTGATTTGCCGTTATTTCCGCCGCGGTCGATCCTCCTGCTTCGAGCTGGTATATTAGTTCGTGTCGTTCGCCTGCGTGATTTGGTTGGTCATGCGATTGTTTCTTCGTGTTCTCCCTTTTGGTTTGTGTCAGTCCTCCTGATTCCAGCTGCTGTTAGTCCGTGCCGTTCACCTGGATGATTTCATCGCCCATGCCGTATGGATTCACCTGCGTTTTGCGATTGGGTTGTTCCCCATTCTTGCTTCATTGTTTCTTTTCCCCATCGGCCGATCCTGCTGCCTAATCTTGTTGTTCGTTCATCAAGCAGACTATTGGCTTTTTTTCATAGGGATGGAACCGGTCCTTCGTTTTGTTGTTCGTTTGTGGAGCGCTCTTCCAGTCGTTTTTTGTTTCATTGATTATTACGTGTTCCTACTTTTGTTAATTTGATTATTTATTCTGTTTTCCTGCTATGCTGTGTGTGTTGAAGTTGCTATTGTTTGTGAGCTTGATACAGTGGATCAAGGTTTATCATGGGATGGCAAGGCTCTAAAGCTGGCTTTCCAGCACTGGATCGAGGCAATGAGTACAGATCGTGTAATCGGGATTCCGTGTTCTATGATGGTGTTGTTTTGGTGTTTCTGTCGGACTTGCTGGGTACTGCTCCCATTTTTTTTATTAACTTTTGCCTGCTTTTTAGAGTTATATATATATATCCTTGCTTTGTTTGTTAATCTGAGACGGACCGATTGTTGAGACTTTGTGAGGTCATTTCAATCAGCTCTCAGTTCAGTTTGGTTTGGATTGGAGTAAGATCGTTACGGTGTTTTGCTTGGATTTTTTGTTGAATTTTTCCAGTGTTGTTACTTGGCTGTGGACTTGGGATTATGTGGTTTGAGTGTTTGCAGGACTGATACTTGATCAGCAGTGTCTGATTTCTTTGTTTTCTACACTGACATTCTTTACACCAATCCTATAATACTATCTGCAATATATTTTAGATGGTGCTCGCTTTCTAATCTCTCTCAGGTTTCAGAAATTCTTAGCAATTACTCGGGGCAATTCCGCCTGATTCTGATGTCAACGACATCATCTAGCGAGCCTCAACCTCCTGCTGTCGATGGTGTTGCTACTCCCATTGCAGCTGAACCATCCGTGCAGACCATGTACATGTACTTTCCCATCTAGCAGCTCATGTCACTTTAATTCCCTTTACTACGAATTTGTGAAATCTGTTCTTTATTTTGATCAAATGACCAAATGTTGGTGATCCATAGCGTCTGATTTCTTTGCTTTCTGCACTGACATTCTTTACACCAATCCTATAATATTATCTGCAATATATTTAGATGGTCCTCACATTCTAATCTCTCTCAGGTTTCAGGAATTTTTAGCGATTACCCTGCTGCTTCCCCGCATCTGCGGCCAGTCGCGCCCAAGTTTGAATAATCAGTACTGTCATTTCCAGATCATGGCTCATAGCTGCCTAGATACTATCTTTTTCCTTCTTTGTCTATGATATGCATCAGCCATTTTCACAATTATCTTATTTATATAGGTACACCTGTATCTGGATTTTGTGATGCACTTCGATATGATTTGCCGTGGCTGTCTATTTTGTTGTTTTTTTCCTTTACAGAATACTTGTTCTATTTCAACGTACTTGCCAGGCTTATTCTTCTGTGTAGAATCCACCATGAAATCCTTTCCTTTCTTTAATTGTAACCATGCTTCTTATGATTAGTGCACAATGTTGATTAACCCCTTGTGCTTTTTCTTTGTATGTTCCTTATGGTTTGCTGTTATTGTCGGCTTCATTGTTTCTCCTTTGGAAAAGCCATTTTGCACAGTTATCTTATTTATATAGATATATCTGTAGCTGGATTTTGTAATGCTCTTCGATATAGTTTGCTTTATTGTTATATCCATGGCTAGATTTTGTGATGCTCTTCTATATAATTTGCTGTTATTGTCTGCTTCATTGTTTTTTTCCTTTGGAAAACGCTTGTTTCATTACAGAGTGCTCTTATCTGGTATTCTCTATCACCAACTTAGTTTCCCTTCCATTTCGTATTATGTGATAGAGTACTCACTATTATATCATTAGATGTTCTCGAGTAATAATCATTGATGCACGAGATACTATAAGACTTATTACAACTATCTCACCCATTAAAACAATTCCTGTGAAAGGCGTTCCCAAGGTAATTCAAATATCTAGATCACGGATGGCGGTATCTCTACATAAAATCTATGTCGCCTGAACTATTCTAAAAAGGAGTGCTTTTATAACCAATATCGAATCTGAGATATTAGTTCTTTGTATCTACTGTTGGATCTATTTGCATGTTGTGTTATGTTACTATGGTCGCTATATATTCATAAATTGCAATTTTCCTATGACAACGAAACACAGAGGTCACGTTGTGGGGCTACATAGAGTTTAGTTTGGCGCCGATGTTATCCAAATTGAATCGCGGTAGGCGCCGATTAACTTGCTATTGGTTGGATTGATAGTCGAACTACACAATGGTATGTGGCACCCACCGTAAACCCCCACTCGCTCTCCGCTCAATCGTAGGTTTTTTGTCATCGTTTTAGATTACCATTTTAGATTCGGTATTATACATAGAGTTTGTCCCTTTCGAAAAATCAATAATTTATATCATACAAACCAGTTGTCTCGGAACCTTTCAAACAAGAAACTAGAGGCGCCGCTTCTGTTTAAACATATGTTCCCTAATCATTGTCGATTCCAAGAACAGGGACCAATCCAATCCACATTGTTGTTATTGAAAGAACATCTCCGTCGGTAGATGTTAGCATTATTGATCAACTTGCATAATAATGCTCTTTCCTTATTGATTTCGAGCAGAAAGTGTTTGATCATCCTTCTCCTTATTCACGGATGCTCTGGAACCAAATTCTAAAGTTAGATCGACGCTGGGCACCACGACCGTGATTCCTGCTTTCTAGAAGTGGCGCAAGGCTATGCTTTCATGAGTCTTTACGTATGCATGCTATTGTGGTGGCTTCTGATGAACACCGCATCTTGTTTTCATAGCAACCAGGCGCCTCGGCGTCATCGGACAGAGCCTTCTCGAGAACGTATGCACTTTCCTACCCTTAAAAAATACACACAGTTCAGCAAGCCTTGTGATATCGCTCCGCCTCCGGCTGCCTTGGTTCACGAGCCACCAAGATCTCCGCATCCGAGAAGGTCTGTTCTCGAACCCAACTTTAGTCTCATAGCTACAGATTTTGTTGTCTATATGTACAGATTGTTAGAACAAAACTTTTAATACTTAGCACCTCTTCTTGACAAATATTGTTTTTGTGATATCCATACCTAATCATTGCTAGATAGTCTTGGCCACACATGGTGATGAATATCTAATGCATTTTCTCTCCATCAGCAGACATTTCCGTGCTCGGTGTTTTTGCCGTGGCCACATGGTATTTTATGTCTTCCTTTGCATCGAATACGTTGTGTCCTTCACTTTTGTGCATTTAAAACTTTAATAATATAATTTTCACAGATGTAGAAATTGCTTAGGCAATAGGTAACCACTGCATACCCTTTATGCATGTCTTCGTACTTCAGGACTTTACGAAAAGAGAAGCTCTAGACCTGCTCTACTTAGATATATGGTCGCTAATCTTTTTACGATTCTAGAAACAGGAACCAATCCGTCTCACATTGTTATTCTCAAGGAACACCGCCGTTAACGGAGGTTAGCATGCTTGATCACTTTGCATGACTGTATTTTTTGGTTGTTGGGTTCTAAAACAGATAGCGTTTGATCACCTTTCTCCTTTCCTTATTCACGAGATCTTCGCTCGGAGCCAAGCTCTAAGCTTAAACGGAAGTCGGGCACCGCCCCGGCGACTTACTGCTTTTTGCAAAGCGACACAAGGTTATACTTTTATGAGCCTTTGCACGCGCATTGTTATTGTAACTACCTCAATGAGAACGGCCGACATCTTTGTTTTAATAACGACCGATGCTTTAGGCATTGTTGGCCGAGCCCTTCAAAGGAAGAGGAGGCTATTTCTAGACAGAGAAGCCGATTAGCAATGCAAAAGGTACCGCGACGTGCTCTCGCGCTTGCATTCACCTACACTCACCGATAGTTTCGATAATAGCTAACCCGAGACCTACTCTTTGCGGGTAAAAAGAGTCCTCCAAACGGTGCCACGATCGCTTCCTTCCCTTTCCTTAGCAGCAAAGGCTATCCTCAACGTATTTTGTGCATCGGCTAGATAATAGATGATACCATAGAAAGACTATCAAACAAAACAATCCATCCTTAACATATTTTGTTCTCATTCTGCCTTCCGCGTCGCATGCCTACCTATACTTTCGTGTTTCTTTTGGTGCTTGTTCCACGTTGTCCCTCTGTACCACAGCGTGTTCCATAGCTACTCATAGATCTTCCTTTAGCCTCCTTATACATTAATATCTCCTTTAGGACTCACTTTGTATCGGCTCTTCTGTAGGTATGTTTAACAAACTGCTGCGGCATCTTGTGTAAGATATTGGTACCATTAGGGCTCTTGTATTTTATCCTCGTTATCGTGTGTTCCACATTTTACCGAGTAGCATATTTCCTGCTCCATCGGTTTTCGTTCTAAAAGCACTCACATCCGATGGGATTTCGGTCCACCTCCATGCATAGTGAATAAATGTTCGTTCCTCGCTTAATCCTTCTACCTCATCGATACATCGACCTGTTCACATTCAAGCGTAGCCAGAAGCGCCACACAAAGCTAGTATATATATTTTTGACGACAAGGAGAATAAGACGGATTGGGGCTAAAGACGGTCATTTTCCGAGCTACATCATCTTTCCGAGCCAGGATGCACGTCAGAAAAGCTGGAGCTAGAACTCAGCCCGTCAGAGATAATATCTTAACTTATAATATCTTTTGGTTTTATCAAAATAGGTTGTTAGTCCAAATCTCTTATAATTAGACTCTTTTGGCTATATAAGCCAACCATTTGTACTTGTAATCCTTGATATAGGTAGTTGATTATTTTCTGTGGTTTTTCCTACAAGAGTTTTTCCACATTAAATCTTATCTCCTGTTATTTGTACGTGCTAACACTAACAAGTGATATTAGAATTTTAAGTGTCGATGATTAAGGAACTGGTCCCCCGCCGAGCTTACTTGTTGAATGAGGGATTAACCTAGGGCCCCTTTTTCGCGGAGGGTATAGCGTCCGAGGGCCTGCCGAGCTACGGTCGAGATGGTCGGGACAAACACAGCACACAGAGGTCTTTTTTTGGCCTGGTTCGGGCCTCTCACGGGGGAGACAACAACCCTACGTCCAGTGGTTGCACTAGCTTCCAAGGATGAATTACAAGGGGCTTACTCGGGGGCGCTGGGAGTTTAAGAGAATGAACCTCCTGGCCACCAGCAAGAACTGCTATCTAAGAGGAGTACCAGGGGGAACCGACCCTGATTATTACATGTGAGGGGGTATTTATAGACGTTTACAGCGTTGTAACATTTATTACGGAGTGACGCGCCACTGTTTCTGGACGTGGGTGAAATTGTTCCCTCGTTTTTCGCCATACCGCGACGTGGGTACAGTGGGCTCAGATCATGGCCATACGGTCCTCCAAACCGCCGAGTGATTAATGTCACGTCGCCTTCATGGACCGCGCCTGGCTTTTTCTTGCTATTCCCGAGGTCCCTCCTTCGGATCGGGTCGCTGGTCGCATACCCCTGAGCAAGCATGCTCGGGGGCGAGCTTAGCTGAGGACGGGGTAGGCCCGAAGGTCTTCCTTGGGGACAACATCCAAGGGTGAGTATGGTCGGCAGCTGACCGGGGTACGATGGTCGTAGTGAGGAATGCCCAATCCCCGACGGCTAGCCCCCTAGGCTTAAGGGAGAAGATGCTTGCCGAGGTCGCCTTAAGCCTCTAGACTTTAAATAAGGAATTGGAGCTCTGTAGTGAAGAACTATTGCAACAC
This sequence comes from Guadua angustifolia, assembly GCA_036346375.1. NCBI lineage: Eukaryota > Viridiplantae > Streptophyta > Magnoliopsida > Poales > Poaceae > Guadua > Guadua angustifolia. The sequence goes on from CM070514.1 coordinate 44,702,876, forward strand.
CCGGGCAGCATTCGCTCGGGAACGGGAATCTTGCGGCGAAGAGTTACCGCGACATCCGAGCAACTTTTGCTCGGGAATAGGATCTTGCAGCGAAGAGCCGCTGCGGCATCCGAGCAACTCTTGCTCGAGAATAGGATCTTGTAGCGAAGAGCCGCTGCAGCATCCGAGCAATCTTGCTCGGGGACAGGATCTTGCAGCGAAGAGCTGCTGCAGCATCCGAGCAACTCTTGCTCGGGGACAGGACCTTGCAGCGAAGAGCTGCCGCAGCACCCGAGCTATCCTGCTCGGGGATGAGCGTGCCCCGGCGAGACCGAGCGTGTTTGATCAGGGGCCGGTCAAAATAGCGGTTGGGAACAGAGGCGAAGGGTCGCGACGGTTCCTTCTCCACGAAGCCTCGAGGGTACGGCTCTGACAGTTTTTGGAAACCGCGCCATCACATGACAATTTTGAAAATTGCACCGCCGCGTGTCGGTTCGCGAACGGGCGGGGCAGTTTTCTGGTCCGTTCGGCTTCTCCGCCTATAAATACAAGGTGGGGACGATTCTGGAGACTTTTCTTCTCCCACAACTCGGAATCAAACTCCAAAACTTTCCAACTTTCAAACCTTCTTTCGCTCCTGCGCCCTCTTCTCCGACTCTCTCCCAAGGCGAAGTTCGGGCCAACCAAGATCACCGCGGAGAGGCTCCGGGTATTCGAAGACTTCGGGTACCTCGACGCGGGCACCTGGCGGATCCCCGGCGGTGAAGGAGCCCCGGTGTCGCGCGACGACGAGGTCGTCACTTGTGAGCTCTACACCGTCAACGAGCTTCGGATGCCCGAGAGTGAGTTTCTGGAGTCCGTACTCGCGCATTGCGAGTGCGAGATCACCAATCTGAATCCCAATTCCATTCTCATCTTGACCATTTTTTCGCACCTCTGCGAAGGCCTCGTAGGCATCCTGCCTATGGCAAGCCTCTTCTTCCATTTCTACTCCTTGTTTCGCACCAAATACGCTTCCCCACCTTGGTCTCAGATTGTTCGAGGGCCAACCGACCGTACGAGTACCCCTTCTTCTCCCTCAAGGACTCGGTGGCCGGTTGGGCTGATTCCTGGTTCTACCTACGGAAGGCGGAGGGGACGACGCTCAGCTACTCCGGGAAGGTGTCGCCCAACATCGACACCCCACGACTGCCCGTCGCAGCCGAGGAGGAGCGGACCCTAATGACGATCAGCGAGCTCACAAACATGGGGCTCACTGGTCGCGACGTCGTCTGCGACTTCCTCAAGAACAGGGTGTCTCCTCTGAGGAGGAGGGAGCACCCTTTCTTCAAGATCTCTGGATGGAAGGACATCACCCGAGAGGCTGACTCTGGTAAGCTTTGCGATCTTGAGTAATCTTTGCTTCGCGTGCACCTTTCATGCCCGTGCTGACTTCTCTTGTCGATTGGTGACAGCCCCGGGCTTCGACTGGGTGGAGAAGAGGGTCAGCGAGATGTTCGGCACCCCCAAGGGAAAGGAGCTCGAGCGCGGGTGCCAGGTCCCTAAGAACGTGCTCGAGCGGGGCGAAGTGGTAAGCCACTTTATGATTTATGCTCGGGGAAAAACGTCCCGAGCTCTTCTGACACCTTTTTGCTCTTCTGTCAGGAGAAGGTCGCCCTAGAGGCAGCAGTGGCTGAGCTTAGGCCCTTGGCGGGTGGCAAGGGAGTACTTGTCCTGGCCGCTAAGGCCAAGAAGACGAGGGGCAAGAGACAAGTCTCGCCTCCGACCTCTACTCGGCTGACGAAGAGGCGGGTGAGCTCGGCTAAAAATTTGGCGCTGCGGCATTTGGAGTTTGCCGACCAGAAGGAGGTAAGCCGCCTGAACGCCTGGCTGGAGAGTTACAGCCGGGAGGAATTGGAGCAGCTCGAGGAGGAGGCGAGACTAACTGAGGAAATGATGCAGGCCGAGGATAATGCGTTGAGGGTGGAGCATGCCGAGCTTAAGGCCAAGCTCAAGCAAGTTACTGAGGCCCGTCAAGCTGCGGAGCCCGGGGAGGTGGAGGACGAGGATAGGGATGAGGAGGAGGACGAGGTGCCCCTCAGGACGAGGCGCGGGCGCTCGCAGAAGACGCTGGAGGCGGTCAACATGGAGAAGGTCGACCCCCTCCTGGCGAGGATCAGCCGTGCCGCGGAGGAAAGGGCTGAACTCGTGGTCGCGGCGGCGGCCAACCCAGCCGGAGGCGACAATGAGGGCCTTGCTGAGGGTATGCCTCGAACTCCACTTTTACTCCTGCTCTTGTTCCTTGTTTCGCGTGTCCTCCAACCGAGATAACCCCACTCTGTTGATGTGGGCGTGATAACTCCTAGGGCCTTAACAGACTGTGGTAAAATAATTGACGAGCTCCTTGACCGTGTCGTAGAGAGGGAGCTCGCCTTTGCCGCCGACCGCGCGATGGGCGAGGCCGTGGAGGCGGTGGACAAGCTTATCGATGATGGCCAAGGCACCAAGGGCCCCTCTGCCATGGAGGGACCACCTCCCCAGTGCGAACTTCCGGCCCTCCCGAGCACAGAGGGTTAGGGCTGTAAAAAAAGCTCGAGGCTCGCGAGCTACTCGAGTTCGGCTCGTGAGAGGCTCGATTCGAGCTCGGCTCAAGCTCCTAACGAGCCAAACTCGAGCTCGAGCTCGCGAGCCTAACCGAGCCGAGCTCGAATAGTTCGCGAGCCTACTCGAGCCTGGATCGAGCTTGCTTAAATCGAGCTTTCTTGAGCTTTCTCGAGCTGAGCTTACTCGAGCTTGTTACCGAGCCTACCGAGCTTACAAATTAACCGAGCTTACTCGAGCTTACCGAGCTTCCCAAGCTTATCGAGCTTAGTCGAGCCGAGCTCGAGCCTGCTCGAGCCTGGACCGAGCCGAGCTCGAGCCTGAGTCCAGGCTCAAACCCAAACTCGAGCTCGAGCTGAGCCTTACCGAGCTCGAGCCTGGAGGGCAAGGCTCGCTCGAGCTCGGCTCATTTACAGCCCTACAGAGGGTGCACGGGGAGGGGAGGAGGTTGATCTCGTGGCGTTGGGCGAACAGACTGCCCAAGGAAGCACGAGATCCCCGGGCACATCACCTGCCCGGGACAAGTGCGCGAAGCCCCCGAGAGGACAGCATGCTCAGGACGAGACCACGCGCGCCTGCCCCGAGCGAACTGCATGCTCGGGCAGACGCCCTGCCCCCCCGAGTGAACAACGTTCTTGGGCGGACAGTGACAAGACCCTGAGCGGGCCAGCCGCTCAGGAGGGAGGCGCGGCGTCCCTGAGTGAATCACATGCCCGAGGGGACGACATGTCGTCTTCGGGTGACCCGCCTTCTTGGAAGGACCCTGAGGAAGTCCCAAGCCCCCTGCCAAAGCTTGATGATCTTCGGGGGGCGGACGTCGCTAAGAATTTCCGGGACAACCTCTGCGTGCGTCTCGCTCGGGTGAGAATGCTTCTTTTCTTGTTGTCGTAGTTTCATTTCTTTGAGTCTTAAGGGTGGCATCTGAGATCTTTCTGCCTGCAGGTTCTTCAAAAGACCATGGTGGACTTTGACGCAGTGACGATTGCCCCCGAGGTCGTGGCCCAAATGCATGCTGACCAAGAGGCCTGGTTGTCCGAGCTTGAGCAGCGGGTGGATGACCTCAAGGCCAGGGACAAGCTTCTTGTGCATAGATGTCGCCAGGCTGTGAAGGACATCACCGAGGGTAGGGAGAAGATTCTTGGGCTCGAGCAAGAACTCGAGCAAGAAAAACAACGCTTCCGCCTGGCCGAGGAGAATGTTGCCGCCGGTAGGGAGAAGATTCTTGTGCTCGAGCAAGAGCTTGAACGAGAAAAGCTAAGCTCCCGTCAGGCAGAGACGGTCGCTGCCGAAGGTAGGGTGAGGGTCCTTGGACTCGAGCAAGAGCTCGAGCAAGGAAAGCAGCACTCCCGCGTTCTTGAATCGAAGGTGGCGGAGCTAGGCCGGGCTGCGCGAGCGGCGGCCGATCTTGCTGATCAAGGCAAGGAGGAGGTCGAGCAACTTCGCCAAGAAGCCCGCGAAGGTCGGGAAGCCCGGCGGAAGGTCATCGACCTCGAAGCCAGGATCGACGATCTGAGGCAGAAGCTCTTTGCGACACTTAGGGGAGCGAAGCCCGGCGTGTAGAGGACTTTTTCTTTTCTTTTTGGATGAGTTTTGACAGTGCCAATGGAGCATACATATATATTTTTTTTCTCAAGGGCTTTGCCTTCTGTGTTGTTTCTTTTGGGTCCTTCTAGCTGTTTCCTGCAAGTAAAGAGCATGAGGTAGACAACGAGAGATAGGCAGGTAGAAGCGTAGGTTAGAACGAAGCACTTGGCGGCGCTTTTGGAAAAACGTTAGTGCGATAGCTCGCCCCTACTAAGCCCCCGCTGCGAATGAAGGTCATGCACCTAAGTTGCGAGCACGAGCTCGTTCGCAGGAGAGCTAGGAAGATGCGCGTTGCTCCGCCGACCAAGTCACCAACTTCCCCGAGTTGCGAGTGTGGGCCGGGTCGAGGGAGGGGAACATGCAAGGCTTTGACTTCCTTGGCGTCCAGGACACATGCCCCTGAATTGCGAGCATGGTCACAGGCGAGGAAGGACGCACGGTTGCCCGACAAGGTGGGCGACGACCAAGGGCACGCAAGTCGAGCTAATTCTCCGACATCGGTAGAAAGGGTAATCAGATCATGATCAAATCGCAGAAGGAAGAACTACTGCGGATCAAGGTCGACTTATGGAGACTGAAACCTCTGGTGGTGAGTTTTAGTGACTAGACGTTGGTCATGGTACCTTGTGCGGTCACGCACGCGCCGGTCCGACCTTAGAGTGGAAACGCTTGTAGTGATTGTTCCCGCCCGACGTGCTCGTTTCATCACCAAGACCGTGAGAAAAGTATGCCCTTGTGCGAGACTGGGTCGGTTTACCAACGGGCAGTGACCTTGAATGTATTCACAAAATCTTGGAGGTAACAGACTTCGCGTGGGCGAGGGAACCGAACTTGCCTTTTTCTTAAAAGAAAAACTGCGGATCTAGAGCAAGATACAAAAAGGGAGTACGGGTTTTAGACAATGAACTTGCGCAGCTGGTCGATGTTCCAAGAGCTTGGGAGCACCCGACCGTCTTCCATCGCTAGGCGGACAGCCCCTGGGCGTGCCGCCGAGACGACCGTGAACGGACCTTCCCACCTGGGGGAGAGCTTTGGCTAGAGAGGCGGAGAAGTGGCCAGGCCATTTGACTTTGAACTAAATTTCGTCATGCAAAAGATTTCCATAGCAGATCACCAAGGAAATGGTGGCCTAGGCCCGAGGCTCGAGGTCCAGCTGGCTCTGCTGCTGACTATGATGGTACGTCACAGTTTAGATACACAGCCAAATAAACCCATACCGTGTCAGACTGGTATCGACGGCACGACATGGTCCACCTCTAATCCGTCCCTTACTATCTGAGCAATTTATTTGCTGCCCTGGTGCGCGCTAAGGATGGCTTTAACCCAACTCGTGTCGGAACTCAAAGGATGCAGCTACAGTTAAACACCACATGCATTCTCTCTATATATATACACCTGAATTGAATTTGCGCTTATCGATCATAATTAAGATTAACCAGGCGCCAGTCGATCCATCTCACTAAAAGAAAGAATACGTACTAGGCAGGCCTTGTCCGACCCGCGACTAATTAAGTAGCTTGGAAAAAAATTCCGTGGAGGTATGCAAATTTAACTCTGTGTATCCCCACTCCGATGGATGCTATGTGTTCATCTTGCCAATCTCAACCATTCATTTAATTTCTCAATCCTCCCATTAATAACACCTTTGATTTCTCACTCCTCCAATTAATAACACTGTTGGCGGGGTGGGGTTGAGATTTAGCTAGATGGACACGTGGCATCTATCGAAGTGAGGATGCACAGAATTAAATTTGCATACCTCTTCCACGGAATTTTTTTTCCAGTAGCTTGCTCCGCACGGTCGGTCCGATCCCACATGGAAGCTCCCCACGTCGATGCCGGGACGTCCTAGCTGTCGACCGCCGTCTGGAGCAGCAGCTCCACTTCCACGCCGCCATTCTCCCTTCTTGGCTGGAAAGAGCCCTGAGTACTTGGGAGTGGACATCTGCAATCTTCTTTGAGATTTTCTTGTCTTTCTAAGCCAAAGCTTAAGTTATCATCATCGACAGTAGCTCCCTCGCATAGCGGCGATTTTGATCTTGGAGCCATCTCGGACGTCACAGTAATAACACCACTACGAGTTAGTTGTTCTTCCCGTGCATCTCACTTAGGTAATTTCCTCATGTAGCCACCGGTGCCTAGCACATGGGGGTAAATGTTCTTGTACGAATTTGCCTTGTTCTGTTGGCTGATAGCCTGGGCTTTATCATATTCCTTATACTGCATGAATTCAGCTCAAAATTGCTCTAACCTCGGGTATATATTAAAATCTGGTATTTGATCCTTCTTGACATACTCCTTATTCAGTTTTGTCTTCCATTTCTTCCATACGGATCCCATGACGGTTAGTGAACATTTCTTGGCAAGCTCCAATTGATCTTTGGGAAACTGGAACTTGGCTATCAACTCTGTCCACAATGTTTCCTTGATGTCATCGGGAACATACGACGGGCAATCGCACTGACGTGTCCATGATTTGTAGATGATTGGCACATTATCTCTAGCCAGGACCCCGCATGCTGTCCAATATGGCCCAAGCAATGATGTGGGTATAGCTGGTTCCCCGACTACATTAAGCTCCACGATCACTTTTCGTTCACATGTGCGCATCTTGCTAGGACCTCGCCCACGACGCTGCCTTCGTTTACCTGATGTTTAACCCTGCATTTTGATTGTTTCATTAGTCGTTTGACCCTGCTAGAGAATTACCCCGTCTACATAAAGAATTTCATCGGAAAGCACATCCTACTCAAGAATGGTACTAAAGAATTACCTTGTGCACATTTGTTGCCTCGGGTTGTTCTAGGTTGAGGAACCTTGTCGGGCTTTGCTCCGGGTTTTGGTTCACGAGCTCAATGCCATCTAGCACTTTTCCCTAATTAGAGGCCATGTGCAGCAAGTTTGTCTGAAATTTTAAATTAACAAAGTCGTGAGATGAATCTTCGCACAACTTGAATGACCATTTTGTCGTGCGTTAGAGTTGCTAATATCAACGTTTTGCATTTATAAGGTGTAATATCAACGTTTTGCATAGGCATAATCACCATTTTGTCATGCGTTACAGTTGCTAATATCAAGTTTTGCATATATAAGGCGTAATCACCATTTTGTCATGCATTACGGTTGCTAATATCAATGTATGTGGCGTGTCGTACTTGGTCTGAATGGGCACTACCTGCCAGCGGACAAATTTTCTACTGAAATATACACTTGTCGACGATCGGGATCGCCAACCGCAAGAAGTGAGGTAGGGTCAGAACGTTACGGGACCCGAGCTGCGTTTTACTCGAACGGAGGAAGAAAACGTCCACGGAGGTCGAGCAAGGCGACAAATCGAACACGAGACAAAGGTTTATCTTTGGTTCGAGCCCTGTCAAGGTAATAGCTCTACTCCAGTCGCCTTGCGGCGGTGATTCTTGTTAACTGGGTGTACAGCGCGGTGTTTACAACTCAAGGCGATAACGGTGAATCCTAGCTCGAGCTACTGTGTGTGCGCTGTGTTGTGTTGGTCTTGGAGCTCATGCGTCCTCGATCTTTTTATACTCCTTCCGCCCGCAACGTCCGGGAGCGATCCTAAAAAAGGGGCCTCCGTGCACCTTGAGGGCCTGCAGCAACTGCCCCCGAACTTGCCGTACATTCTTAGTCTTCCCCGCGACCCGTTCTCTAGAAACCGCCAGTCAAACGCTAGATCCGAAATCCTTGGGCGGACCAGGGCTTCAGACGAGGCCCGCCCGAGCTAGAGGTCGTGCGGAGTCGAGCTCGGGCACACCGCGCTCGAGGTCGAGCCTTGATCGCACCTGTGTCGCGGTCGGGCCTTCCGAGCATGGGGATCCGTTGATCCGCCACGTCGGCCATCAAGGAGTTCCCGAGCCTCGTCACCCAACCCCGAGTCTCTAGGTGGAGGGAACCCTCGGATTAACCTCGAGGCTTATTCTTGGGACGGAAAGACCTTCAGAGGTCCCGACTCCTTGGTCGAGGTCGGCGGAGACCACAAGGCAAGTCCCTTGGCCTCGACACTGGGCGACCTTCGGACTTCCCGATGTTGAGTGCAGACGCGAGCAGTTGGTGGGCACTGGCGCGCCTCGACTCCGTAGCCCAAGCCCTAATCGCTCCGTCAAATCACGCATCGACACCTTTTGAGGCGCCAGTGGACCGGATTTGGCGTGATGCGGCTTATAAATCGGCGCCATATCGTCTCGCGCAAAGGTCCTCGCTCCTGCGCCTTTCGCCTTCCAAGCCTTCTCGCCCGTGCAAAACTCCCCTTTCCCCTTCAAACCAAACCGTACCACGACCGCCATGACTAAGTTGGGAAGGAGCATCTTTGTCGGACTCGAGGATGAGGAACTTCGAGTCCACAGGGTTGTTGGATCCGTTAAATATGGCGGTAGCAAGTAACGAGACCGAGCCGCACCCAAGGACGACGAGATCGCTCGCACCGAGCACTACGCCCTTTTTGGCTTATGGACCGGAGAGTGAGTTAAATCGCGGAGGTCCTCTCACCTGCGACATCGAGCTCATCAACTTTGGCGCCAAATTCTGTTCTTCTCCTCACCATCTTTTCCCATCTATGTGAGGGGTTCACAGGTATCCTCCAGACCCCTCGCTTCTTCTTTCGTACTTGAGTCTCTTCCGCTCAGGAAGGACCCGTGGTCGGATGTGTCTACTTAGGGTGGTCGGGCTCAAATGGGCCTTCCCAAGTTCCAACCTCGGATTCCTTGCCCGTGGAACTAACGCCGGTTCTACTGAAGAGGGGCGAGGCCGGGCGCCGGTGTTCGAAGGGACCCCCATCGCCAACCGCAAGAAGGAGACCCCGGGCGGACAACCTCGAGGTCGGCGAGGAGGCCATCGCCCTCATTCACATCTGCGCCATGCGTGGTCTCAGCACGGCGATGCGATCGCTAACTTCTGCATGAACCGGTGTCCCCTTTAGACGGAGGAACACCCGTTCTTGAGATCCGGAGGCGGCGACCCGACCCGTGAGGGCACGGTAGTGAGTTTTCTCGCCCCAAGGTCTGCTCGTGCATACCCCCGACCTCCTCCTCGACAACCTGCTTTTGCAATACCGAAGGAATCTGGGTCTCGCCAGATGGTCGAGATGTTTGGGAAGTCGCGGCGCCGAGCACGTTGTTGGCAATCCTGTTCGAAGAATGTGCTCCGCCGAAAAGACGAGGTGAGTCTTCCGACCAAGCGCTCGAGTCCTTTGCGGTGAGTCCTTCACGAAGCCGCTTGCTCATAGGCCCACCAAGAGTTCTTGGATACGGCCAGAGGATGCTCCATTGCTGGCGGGCAAGAAAGGAAGAAGCGACCTCCGCCGGCGGACCAAGCCAAGCGAACGCCAAGAAGCGCCATGTCGAGTGGGGATCGCGCCACGGTGAGGGCCCTTCCGGTCGAGCCCCGAGCTTTATGTTTTTCCGTGCCTTGCTTTTTGACATACCTTCCTTCGTAGCAGCAAGCGAGCACGGCTGCCGCCAGTCTTCGAGTACACCCCGCCCCAGAGCCTCGAAAGACGAATCCCTTGCGGCGGCGATGAAAGCCGGCTCGACCGGACCTCGGATCGTGAGGACATAAGCGTGGCGCCCTCGACATCGGGCAACAAGACCTCGAGCGGCCCTCGGCGAGACTGGCCCTGTAAGCTCCGAGGCCCGACCTGCGCCGCCCCTTTTCGTGATCCCGGCTTAGTGTATGCTTTTGATCGTAGAACTTGAGCATCCGAGCTCAAACTTGCCCGTTTTGACGATGGCCGTTGTTAAATGAGCAGTCCGAAGTCGAGGAGGAGAATGCCTTAAATCTGGCCCGCGCCACGCATCGTGGGACACGCCTCCCGGCCACCCTTGGTCGGTGAGTTCTACTAAGGGCTCGGCGACTGTCGAAGAACGCGAGCCAGCGGCAGCCTGGGATCCGACACCGGGCGAGGCCCAGTCTGCGACGCTGCCGACGAAGCTACCCGGCCCGTGAGGGAGGAAGCTCCGGGCTCTGGGGCCGCGCTTGAAGTGACCCCCAAAGCCCTGCCAGCCACGGTCGCTCCGGGCGCTGAGACCACGATCCCACCGGCCACCGGGGATGAACGGGTCGTGGATGCATCGCCGACTTCCCCAGTCGCGACTGCGTCGAACGCCGAGGTCGTGGTACCCCCGGCCACAGAGGTCGTGGATGCCGCAGCGGACCCAGCCGTTGTCCCCTCGGCTCCGGGGATGAGCGGGGGCCCGACCGTGGGGGTCGGAGGTAGCACCGCCGTCCTGCCCCTCGTCGATTCAACTCACCGGAGGAGGCACGGATAACCGAGCCGCCCCATGGCGGGGTTCAGGACTCGCCCAGTGCGCCAATGATGGCCAAGGTCGATCCCGGCACTAGCATCGCGGTCGTCGAGGAGGAGGAGGAGGAGATCCCTCGCGACCGTATTGAAGATCGTGAGGAATTCACCCGAGCAAGTCTGGAGGGGCGCCTCCGCGAGGTAAGGATTTTTCCCCGCACGCTTCGTATCTCGTAGCTTGACCTCCTTGTCCCTTCTCATTTTCGGGCCATCCCTTTTTTTTTGTTCGCAAAGATAACCGACCATGCCACTCGAGGGTTACAAGGCCTTCGAGAGCACGGGGACGTGCTAAGGAGCCTCCTCGACGTAGTAGAGGCGCGGAGGCCGAAAGCGACAAGCTCGTCCGAACCATTGAGGTCGAAAGCGAGGAGCTCGGCGAAGAACCAAGAGCTCGGCGACTGCTACGGACGATGAGGTCGCTGGAGATAGCCCACGAGCGAGCTCGGCGGTCGGGGCCTCCGAGCGTGACTTTTGTTTTAAGGCCGTGGAGGCAGAGCGCTCGCTCGGCCATGCGCTCGAGGCAGAAGGCCAAAGTCGAAGCTCGGAGAAGGCTTCGCGAAGCGTTGACTCGAGCTCAAGGCCAAGATACTCCAGCTCGAGGAGGAACTCGGGGCGTCAACAAGGCGCTTGAGACCGAGCGAGCCAAGGTTAAGGACCCGGAGGGGGCAGCCGAGTAGGCACGCTTGACAAAGCGTCTTCCGAGCTCGAGGCCAAAATCCTCGAGCTCGAGGAAGCTCGATCGTGCCACCAAGGCGCTCGAGGTCGAACGCGCCAAGGTCGAGGCACTGGAGAAGGCTCCCGCGAAGTCACCTCCTGGGTCCGAGACCAAGGTTTCCGGGCTCGAAGTGAAGCTTGAACGCGTTGGTAAGGCGAAGAGTGCCCTTGCGCGGCTTGAAGGCGAGCGGCGGTCGGGCGTGGGCGCTTCCCAACAAGCCCTCGGCTCGGGGAGATCGCAACCCCGAGGGCTAAAGTGGCCCAATTTGGAGCAGAAAGGCTTGCCCGCGAAATGGCCGACACAGAAAAAACATTAAAAAGCGGAATGTACTAACGAAATGTTTTGCTTTCTAGTGAACAAAGAAACCTCGCTCCGGCTTGTGAATTCGTGGTTTGGGGATGCGTTTGATCTTTCCTCTTTTTCGCCTGCTCATTGCGTGCCGTGCTCCTTAGGTTTATGTGCGGTAGCGTAGCCTTACCCAAATTTCGTTGGGCGAGAGGTCGAGTGACGCGTGCCTTGGGCACAAGACGTGGAAATGCAGACGAGAGGCTGCGACTGCAAGGTTGAGGAAACAATCGCAAAAAGCGAAGAACGCGAGGCTAACGCCGTTAAGTAGAGTTGTGTTCAAGACGCCCTAGCGACCATGTGCATTGCTCGATCGTCAAAGCGGCGAGGTTCAAGGCTCGAGCCCTGCACGGAGAGAGCTAGATTGCGAGAGGTTAAACTACGTTTAGCTCGTCACTGGGGTGAGCGTAAAACCCGTGATCACTTAGACTAGGAGCGAACGCTACGGTCGAAGGTCGTGTTCGAGAAAAGAGCCACCGAAAAAGCGGCAAAGAAGACAAGTGAAAGCGGTATAAAAGGGAAAGAATGAAAGACCAGCTTTTATTGAAATGTGAGGCATAGAGGTTACACATAAAATTTCCTGAGTGATCTATGTTCCACGAGCTAGAGAGCTCTTCGCCATCGGGCAACATAAGCCGTGAAGCCCTCGCGGCGATCTCGTTGAAACGACTCTATAGGGGCCCTCCCAGCGGGGATAACTTATTGGTGCCGGACGAGCTCGAATCCGCCTCGGGGCAGTCCCCAACAAGGAGCTTCCTAGGTCGCATTCGACCGAGACGCATGTCTGCGAAGAGCTTGCGGTAGTGCGTTGATCGAAAGGATTGCGGACATCTTACTTCTTCTACGAGGGTAAGGTCGAGGACCGTTTCATGCTCGAAGTCGACTTTGGTCGACTGTCGACTCGGCAGAGCTCAGGCGGACCTCGGGAGGCGTGATGGCTTCTGCATCAAGACGAAGCCGAAGGGCGTGGACCTCGTGGCTCGGCTTTGTCGTGGTAATGAATAGACCATAGAATGGTGGGAAGTTCGCCCACCTGTGCCTTGCCATATCGGTCGAGCTCATCTCGTGACTCGCTTGACGCCTCGACGACGGTTCGCTATGCGTACTCCGCCGCTCCGCTGTTCGGGGGTGAGCCACCGGCGAAGCATATTTTGATGCCGAAGTTCTCGCAAAACTCCCCGAACAACTCATCGTAAACCGTACCGCTGTCGCGATAATTTTGCACGGAACCCCATACCGTGACCACGCCAGCGGAAAAAAGCGCCCGCCGAGCCGTTATGGTCGAGACCGATTCACCTCTATCCACTTGGTGAAGGTGTCGATAGCGATGAACAGAACTTTTTTCCGCTGTTTGAGGAAAAGGACCGAGGATGTCCAGGTCCCAGTCGAGAAGGGCCACGCCAATGATGGTCTGGAGCGCCAGAGGCGGGTTGGTGCGATTTCCGCTGCGGAATTGATAGGCTCGGCAGTGCGAACGATATCTCGAGCATCCTAAAGCGTAGAGGGCCAATAGTATCCCATGCGAAGGCCTTCCCGACCATTGTCCTGTCTTTAAGAGTGCGCCCACATAAACCTCGAGTGAATGTCATGGAGCAAGCACTTACCCTCCTCCGTGGAGATGCACCGTCGGGATGCTCTAAACATTGCGCTCAGAAGCTCTCCTCGACAAGCGTGTCTGCACTCGCCTACGCTGATCCGCTCCTCTCGGCGGTCGAGTCGGCAGAGCGCCTCGAGCAAGGAAATTTTGATGGCCTCGGCCAGTAGGGATACCTCGACCACCCGCGCGCAGTGGCCCCTTGGTCTGAAATCGACGGACCGAGCGTCGCTCTAAGATGACGCGGGTGGGATGTCGCCGCCGAGGAGCCGAGCTTGAGAGGAAGTTCATACGGAATTATCCCGCCTGGGGATGTGCCCGAGCCCAAGTTCGGAACCATTTCTCCATCTTGCGCACTCGGCGAGGTACATCGCCATCGAATCTCCCGAGCATTGGTAGTCCTTGTTGAACTCGTTGATGACGAGCTGGAGTCGCCCATCACGACTCAAGCGGCCAGCACACCCAAAGCCTTGCAAGCTCAGAAGTTTCGCCAGAGGGCTTCAGATTCCGCCACATTGTTGGTCGCCGGGAAGCCAAAACGAATTACGTACTCAATTTGTCGCCGGTGGGTGAGGATAAGTATCCCAAGCCCGGAAGCGCTTGAAGGACCTCGAGCCGTCAAGAACATGGCCTGTGGCTTTTCTTCCTCGACCTGGCTCGAGCGGGCGGCGACGCTCGCCGACCACGGTCGGCGAGCACTTGCGATTTTATGGTCGTCGCGCCCACGACTGGGCGCCGAACGCCGCGCCCATGGCCCACTTGGCGATCCGTCCGCCACCCTCCGGGTTCTCGAATGTCCCCGAGCGCAAGTCGCCGGGCCGACCTGAGTGTGCACGAAATAGTGCTCGAGCTTGCGCTGGCCATGAGGAGAGCATATACGGTTACAGACTGGGTAGCGCCCTGGGGGCCGTGCAAGACCTTGCCGACATAATAAATGGGGTGTCATTGAGACTCTGCTCCGCCACCAGATCGGCACTAATAAATTTTGAGGGGTGGCGCGAGATATAGCAAGAAACTTCTCACCAAAGTTGCGGCGTTGTGAGGAGGGGTGGGGACGACAGTACGCCTTCGATCGTCAAGGATCGTTGGGCCTCTGGAGTCCACTCGGCCCCTATGCTTGGCGCAAGGTCCGAAGAATGGGAGCCCGCGCCGCGTCGAGCCTCGAGATGAACTCGGCGAGGGCGGCTATAAGGCCGTGAGGCTTTGCACCGCTTGATTGAGGTCGGGGTACCATCTTCTCGACGCCTCGATCTTCTCTCGGTTTGACCAACCCCGAGCCCCGATCATGTAGCCGAAGCACCTTCATCGACGCCGCCAACACGCACTTCTCGGATTGAGCTTGATCTTGTGCTGCTCAGGTTGATTTAAGGTCTCTTCGAGGTCGCGAACGTGGTCGCCTCTACGGGCTTTTGACGATGATGTCGCCCACGTAGACCTCAAGGTTCCGCCCGATCTGCGGCCGAAAGTCTTGGTCATCGGGCCGTTGAAAGGTGGCCCCGCATTGCGCAGACTAAATGACATGGTCAGATAGCAATAGGTGCCAAACGGCGTGATGAAGGAAGTCTTGCTCGCCCTCGACCGCCAGCTTTGATCCGGTGGTATCCCGAGTAAGCATCCAAGAAGCTCAAAGATCTTGGCATTCGCGGTGGAGTCGACGATCCGTCGATGCGCGAAGCGGAAGTTGTCCTTCGTGCAAGCCGAGTTCAACCCGTATGGTCGACGACATTCTCCACTTTCCTCCCTTCTTCAGACGATGACCAAGTTGGCTACCACTCGGAGTAGTTAATCTCACGAATGAAACCGCCTTCAAGAGCTTATCAAGGTTCTCCTTGATGATCGCAACCTTCTCCGGAGAAACGACGTAGCTTCGGGCGTCTGTGCCGGAGCCGGGCCCCACTGCAACTTGTGCTCGACACCTCCCTCGACGCCAGCATGTCCGCGGCTCAAGCAAATATGCCCTTATTGGCGCGAAGGAAAGTGACGAGCTCGAGTTCCTATTTGGAACTTAACTCGGCCGAGACGTGGACGCACCTGGCCGGGTCGCTCTCATCGAGCGGCACGGCCTTCGTTGCCCCGCCGGGCTGGATTGCCGCCTTCTGGCGGGCGTTCTTCGTCGTTGCCTCCGGACCGTGCTGGGGCAGTATGCCAGCGAGAGCCAAGGCCTTGGTCTCGCAGCCATGTGCCGCTTGCAGGTCGCCTCGCACGATGATGACACCGTTTGGACCAGGCAGCTTCATGCACCGATGGCCATAGTGGTTGGCTGCCATGAACTTGACCAGGGCCGGCCGCCCGAGGATGGCGCATGACGGAGGTCACCTCGACCACCTCAAGGTGATCAACTTGGTGCGAAGTTGTCGAGCCACCGGCAGGTGGCGGGTAAGACGACCGCCCCAAGGGTGGTCGAGTTTCTCGGGACTATCCCAAGAATGGTATGGTGATGCTCTTGACCTTCGACCGGGGAATCAGATCCGGCCGAGCGCCTCCCGCAGCAAGTTAAGAGAGCCGCCATCGCCGACCATGACGCCGACCGACCGTGGTGTTGCTAATGGTCTGGTCACGACTCAAGGCGGTCTTCGTGTCTCGGCCATACCGGGAGAGCGCCCTCCGAGAGAAGGTGATGGTGGCTGACCACTTGCGGCTGTTCGTCGACGCTTCCAGCTGGCGACTGGTAGATGGTCCGCGGGCGGCCTTGACCTCGCTACCGATCCGTAGGCCGATGAGCCACCGAAATGACGCCGATCCGGCCGCCTTTGCCGAACTCCAAATCGAGGTCGCTGCGTTCGCGACCCAGATTCACCGGCCGGCCGGGTCGCCATCCTCGGAGCACGGGCATCTCACCCGCCCATCATAGAAAGCGCCCAAATTATTCTCGCAAGCCTGCAGTTCGCAGGTCGTGGCGGCCGCCTGTGGAATAGGCGTAACTTTGATTCGCTATATCCGCGGCCCTTCGGTCCGAGCATCGCCGACCGTGCCGGGACCGCAGCGTTGGCCCTCCCGCTGGGCTGGTTCTTAGCCCGGTGAGGTCGGGTCGACCTTGACGAGGCTTAGAGTCCTCCCGAGCTTGGCCTCGACTTCGAGGACCTCGCTACGGCCATCCGCCGAGACGATCACGCCATAGCCCTCCGCCGCCTCTGCGATCAAGGCTTCGCTTGGAGGTGGTGCCTTGGTCGGCGCCCGAGTTGGACGGGCCGCCTCTGTTTGGCTTCTGACCAAGCTTACCTTGGTCGTAGTCGCGTTTCCAGCCGACGGCATCGTCGCGTCCGCATCTGCGCTCCGCCATGCGGAAGAGTTTGTTGACGCCGAGCCTCGACGTGATCTCCGTGTCCTCGGTCGACGTCGATCACGGACTTTAACTTGAAGACCTTGATGACGGCCTCGCCGAAATGCTCGATTAGGTTCCTTGTGCGGATGAATCGCCGACAAAGTCGCAAGAAGATGGCTCGTTCTTCCCCGATGACACGATCCGTCTTTCTCCTCGCCTGCCGCCGAACAACTCGAAGTTAGAGCGAAGAGCGCTTCGATCTGGCGCCACGACCTGAAAGAACCGGACTTGATTAAAAGCTGTCCTAGCGGCCCGCCCAGATATCGGAGGTTAGCCATTACGAGCTCGCCCCTCCGGCCGCCAGATAGCGGTCGAATAGATGGACAGAACTCGTCGGGGTTCTTGGTCCCGCTGGCGCCGATCGCGCAGGCTTGAACCGGGCCGCCACCGTCTGACGCGATTTAAGCCGTCGGAGTACGCCATGCAACCGTAGGCCGGGACAGGTGCCCGTCGGTCATGGTCATCGCCGACAAGATCCCGGCTGCTGCCGGACTCGGAGTCGAGGCTCCCCCGGTGGCCCGATCTATGGTGGGAACGACCATGGTGCCGAGCACGGGAATCACCTGGTTGGTAACGCAGCGGTCTGGACCTGCGGCGCCGGGCGAAACGCCCGGGAGGGTCCGCAGACCGCCGCCGACGACTCGAAGCGGCCGGTTCTGAAGTCTGGTTGGCGCGGTGCCGTGGGACGCCGGCCTCGCTGCGTGAAGCCCGTCCCGAGCCTCGCCGCTTTGGCTATCTCCGCAGAGAAGTCCGACGCGGTGACGGGGGGCGTGTTATCGCCGCTCCTCGGGAACGGGTCCGGAGTGTTGACTGGTCTTTGCCGCGAGGTTCGACCTCGGTCGCCAGTCTCGATCGAGCTCTTCGCCGGGGCCCGGCAAAAGAGCTCCGACCTTGCCCTATCGGGGTCGGCCATGACCCGGGCGATAGCGCGGAGGCGCTCCCCGGTAGGTAGGTGCCTGGGCGGCCCAGAAGACGTGCCGGCCTTCTCCTGGGCCTCCCGCCGGAGAGCGGTTATGGCTTGGTTGATGGCAACCTGCACCATCCGGCGAGCGTCTTCAGGGGTCTGCGGATCACGGTCATCCGCCACTCCTCGTTGTTTGACCGCCCGCCACCGTGACGTCTTTGAGAGGCGGCGGCGAAGCGTGAAACAGGACACGGAGTCGGAGTCCGTGCCCGAGGAAAATCCATCGACGAAAAGCGCCATGCTCCTGAGATCCTGGTGTCGTTCCTGCGAAAGAGCAAAACAATCGGGCCCCACGGTGGGCGCCAGCTGTCGACGATCGGGATCGCCAACCGCAAGAAGTGAGGTAGGGGTCAGAACGTTACGGGACCCGAGCTGCGTTTTACTCGAACGGAGGAAGAAAACCGGTCGCGGAGGTCGGAGCAAGACGACAACGAACACGAGACAAAGGTTTATACTGGTTCGAGCCCCTGTCAAGGTAATAGCTCTACTCCAGTCGCCTTGCGGCGGTGATTCTTGTTAACTGGGTGTACAGCGCGGTGTTTACAATTCAAGGCGATAACGGTGAATCCTAGCTCGAGCTACTGTGTGTGCGCTGTGTTGTGTTGGTCTTGGAGCTCATGCGTCCTCGATCTTTTTATACTCCTTCCGCCCGCAACGTCCGGGAGCGATCCTAAAAAAGGGGCCTCCGTGCACCTTGAGGGCCTGCAGCAACTGCCCCCGAACTTGCCGTACATTCTTAGTCTTCCCCGCGACCCGTTCTCTGGAAACCGCCACTCAAACGCTAGATCCGAAATCCTTAGGCGGACCAGGCTTGACGAGGCCCGCCTGAGCCAGAGGTCGGCGGAGTCGAAGCTCGGGCACACCAAGGCTGAGGTCGAGCGCCTGATCGCACCTGTGTCGCGGTCGGGCCTTCCGAGCATGGGGATCCGCTGATCCGCCGCCACCGGTCAAGGAGTTCCTGTGCCTCGTCAACACTCCACACATTCAATATTATAGTTTTGTACAAGAATTTTATAAGATTATAGATTCAACATATATATTTAAAAATTCAAATACATTACATTTCACATATACTTATACATAGAAATTGCTTCAAAATTCACATATACATAGAAATTTCAAATTTCACTAAGAATTAGAATAATTCACATGATACATATATATTTGACATGATACATAGAAATTTTAAAATTCAAATACATTACATTTCATATATACTTGATACATAGAAATTGCTTCAAAATTCACATATACATAGAAATTTCGAAATTCACCAAGAAGTAGAATAATTCACATGATACATACATATACATATACATTTGACATGATTATAGCTTTCATCGAATTTCCATGTTTGAATTTCTGAAGTCCTGAAAGGAGCTCAGTGACAGCACGCTGAATTGCCAATGGTGTTATCATATATTTTGTGTGCGCCGAGATAGCTTATTAGAGATTGTTGTTTCAGTGGTCGCAATAAAATATAGCTAATTCCAAATAATAACATGATGATAAAATAGTTTCTACTTAAGTATAACACAGTAAGCATCTCAAGACTTCTCTAGTGTGTAATTGACTTACATAGTGATAAAATAGTTTGTATTTCAATAGCAACTTTTGAACTCCTAAAACTAATGCCAACCACTTG
The DNA here is from genome assembly GCA_036346375.1 of Guadua angustifolia. Classification (NCBI taxonomy): domain Eukaryota; kingdom Viridiplantae; phylum Streptophyta; class Magnoliopsida; order Poales; family Poaceae; genus Guadua; species Guadua angustifolia. The sequence continues at coordinate 44,721,914 of CM070514.1, forward strand.
CTGTTCAGTCAGGGGATCCAACAGGGATACCAGTGTCTGAAGCAAGATGAAAAATATGTAACGAAATAACAAAACTATATATGTACCTAGATTGAATTGATTGGTGATCTACTTGCACACAAAACTGTGAATCGAGCTTCATATTTTTTATGTAAGGCTTAGTTTTTGATAAAAGTGCCTTTGCCTCAATATAGCAAATAGTAAGTTTGCAGAATGCCATAATCATGTATACTGTAATTCGATATCAAGTGTATTAGCCAGTAAACTAACAGTAAAATGATTATTATTTTGCCATTCCTAAATTATATCTTCCTCCTAAATCTCGACAAGAAACCCTAAAAAATCCCATGAAATCGCTATATAACACAAAAAGACTGTAATAGCAACATACTAACACAGCTGCCATCCATCAATTTTATGTTAAGCCCATTCACAAGTTTCACAATAAGCAATCTACAAAATCAAACCCTAGGAAAAGAATTCCATGCAGCGGCTATACGAATTTGCACACAGAAACATGAACTTAGCATTAACTGATGAACATTGTAGCAGCAATATGCACTGTAGTTGTGAAGGAAAGAGTAGTTTGGTCATACTTTACAACAACCACAATACTCATATTTTATACAACCAGTATGTAATCCATGCAAATACTCACATTATGTACATAAAACAGTATCCATTTCATGAAACATGAATCACAAGATAAGAATACCCAACACACCGGCTACTCACTAAGACAGAGGAGGACCGCACGAGGAGGGCTCGGAGGAGGGCAACGCGGGGAGGGTCCAGTGCAGGGAGGGGCGACGGGGGGAGTGTTCGACACGGGGAGGGGCGACGCAGGAGGGCGACAAGCGGGGACACCTGAGTGGTCGTGAACGGCTAGGGTGGCATGCACGGCACCACACAGAATTAGAAATGGGCAAAATGGCTAAGTGCGGGAAAGAGGATATTTATATAGGGAGGATTATTACTCTAGGTTCAATCAAATGACCCGGCACTGATGTATTATCTCTACCGGGTTGTTTTAGACCCGGCAGTGATGTAAGACTATTAGTGTTGGGTTATTTATGAACCAACAGTAATATAACAACATCAGTGCCGGTTGAAATATAACCCGGCAGTGATGTCGCACTATCAGTGCCGGGTGAGACACAACCGGCAATGATAGAAAATATCAGTGCCGAGTCAAATGTGACCTGGCAGTGATGTAACTACTATCAGTGCCAGGTGGGGGGTAAGATATGGCATTGATGTATTATATTAGTGCCGGTTGTTGTATGTCAACCGGCACTGATGTTCACCATCTGTACCGCGTTACCAAAGAACTGCAGTGATAGTCCCTGCCCCCCCGGTGTGCATGCCAGGTGCTGGTGTGGCAGAAATTGTTGCCGCCGCAAGGATTGGGTAGCGGCTCGGGCACACACGTGAAGGCGAGGAAGAGGGGCCCACATGGCATAGGGAGGAGGGTGAAAATTTTTCAAACTTTTCGAGGAGGATACTGATGAGCTGATGATTTTTTTGTAAAATGTTTGGCTTGAGATTTTTTCTAAATATCAAACAATATTGAAATATTCTGAGAATTTTTTTGAATGATTATAATAATCAATACTCCATACATTACAAATTAAAGCATGTCCTTCGTACAAAATGTTTATATTACAAATTGAAGTTTGACCTTCATACAAAATAAAGTATATCCTAAATTATACAACTAAGTTATGATCTGACCTTCATTATAATCACGGCGTACATATGTAGCTTCCTCTATGTCTTCTATAAGATCTAGGTCGATGTTCTCACCGAAAGGAGGAAGTTCATCGAATTGGTTATAGTCTTCCTCGTCGACTACATTCTCAACTCTGACAATCCTTCTTTTTCCTTGAAGAACCACGTGGCGTTCCTTGTCAGCCGGATCCCTTACATAGAAAATTTGTGTAACGGCATTAGCAAGTACGAATGGTTCTTCTCTGTATTCGACGTGTTTGAATTCCACGATAGTGATACCGTACTTGTTGATGTTCACGCCCCTAGGTAGCCTGACCCACTGGCACCGAAAGAGGGGGACCTTCAAAGGCCCATAGTCAAGCTCCCAAATCTCTTCTATGAATCCATTGTATGTCTGCATATTGCCATTGCTGTCATAGGTATCTATGCGGATCGCGCTATTCTGGTTAGTGCTCTTGTTATCTTATACTCTCGTATAAAATGTATATCTATTGATGTCGTATCCTTCAAATGTCAAAATTGTATATGACGGTCCCTTAGCCAACGCTCTCAATTGAGCACACTCTGTCTGCATATGCATCATGTGTCTAAGCAATCAATCTCCAAAGTTATCTCTGTGCTCTCTCGTGATCCAAACATCAGATTTAAATGGGTTTTTTCTTCGTAGCATGTTCTTGTGCATGTTGACATACGGGGCCGCTACAACTGATTGGTGTAGAACTGTAAAATGTGCTTGCCTGAATGAAGCACGATCATTAGTACGGATCGATTTCTGACCTAGTGTCCCTTTCCCTTGTAGCCTCCCCTCATGGCGAGATATGGGCACACCAATCAGTTTGAGATCCATGTAATCGATGCAGAACTCGATGACCTCCTTGGTTCCCCAACCTTCAGCAATGCACCCTTCCGGCCTATATCGATTACGAGCATATTTCTTCACAACTCCCATGAACCACTCGAAAGGGTACATTTGATGTAGAAACACAGGGCTAAGAAACTGTATCTCTTTCACAATATGAACAATGAGATGGACCATAATATCGAAGAAGGATAGAGGGAAGCACATCTTAAGCCGGCATAGAGTGTGGATTATGTCTTGCTGCAGCTTATCCAATTTCAATGGATCGATGACCTTTTGTGAAATTACGTTAAAGAATGAACACAACTTTATAATTGGGTCTCACACTTTCTCCTGCAGAACACCCCTAATTGCAATAGAAAGCATCTGTGTCATCATCACGTGGCAATCATGAGACTTCATACCAATTAATTTCAAGTCTTTCATTGAGACTAGCCTCTTTATGTTGGCAGAATAACCGGACGAAACTTTGACTCCGTGCAAGCACTCACACACGCTAATTTTCTCATTCTTGCTTAGAGTGTAGCAAGCTGCGGGAAGGTACTTTTTGCCTTGACTAAGATCTTCATGATGCAACTCCTTCCTGAGTTTCATATCTTTCAGGTCTATCTGTGCGTTGAGTGTATCTTTTGTTTTGCCAGGTATGTCTAGTTAAATACCAAGTAAGCTGTCACACAAGTTCTTCTCTATATGCATGACATCGATCGCATGTCAAACATCCAAGTGTTGCCAATAAGGTAGGTCCATAAATACTGATATCTTTTTCCACAAAGGAGCTATATCACCAGAATTCGGGACTGATGTACTTCTAACTCCCTTTCCATGGATAATTTTAATATCCTTTACGACCGCAAATATCTCTTTGCCGTTGTGATGTTGCGGAACTGAAGTAGTCTCCTTTGTACCGTCAAAAGCTCTCTTGTTGTTGCGATACAGGTGGTCCTTGCGAAGGAACCTACGATTCCGCATGTAACACATTTTTCGGCAGTATTTCAGCCATCGGCTACGTGTATCACCCATGCAATGGATGCATCTATTGAATCCTTTTATAGTCTGGTCCGAAAGATTGCCAAGAGCAGGGTAATCATTGGTGGTTACAAACAACAATGCGCGTAGCATGAAATTCTCTCTTTTATACTCATCCCATACCTTTTATACTCATCCCATACCCGTACACCGTCGTTCCACAGTACCAGAAGATCTTTAACTAGTGGTTTGAGGAACACATCAATATCGTTGCCAGGTTGCCTCAGCCCTTGGATCAGCAGCGACATCATAATGTACTTCCGCTTCATACAGAGCCAATGAGGAAGGTTGTAGATACATAAAGTCACCGGCCAAGTACTATGATGACTACTCATATTGCCGAAAGGATTCATCCCATCCGTACTGAGTCCGAACCATATATTCCACATACCATCCTTCTTACGCTCTTCGACGTGCCATCGCAGCAATTGAACATGCCTTTTGTTCGCAAACAGACACTTCAGACGGGGGATTATAGGGAAATACCACACCACCTTGGTTGGGAGTCTTTTCTTCTTACGCTGCGCCAAGATATCGTCATCGCCGCGCTTATACCGAGATGCCTTGCAAACGGGACACGCATTCAAATTTGCAAACTCATTGCGATACAATATGCAATCGTTTGGACATGCGTGTATTTTTCTGCACTTCCAGTCCCAACGAGCAAACAACCTGCTTGGCTTGGTACATGGTTGCTGGCAACACGTTACCCTCTATAAGCACATCTCTGAAGAAACCTAACAGCTCTATGAAACTCTTATCAGACCAACCATTGCTTACCTTCAACTGCAGCAGCATAAGCACAACATGCAGTTTTTTGAGCTCCTCCTTGCAGCCCGGGTACAAGGGTGTTGTAGAATCCTCTTCCATACGCTGAAACTTCTGAAAATCCCTTTCACTCATGAGGTCCTCCTCTCCATCATGCAACATCTGTTCTAGATCATCTTCATGGTTATTGATGAACGTGTCTTCATGGGTGTCGATGAACGTATCTTCGACCACAGTTGAGTCGTTGTCTTCATCATCATCAATCAGATGACCTTCACGTATAATCTCATCTTCACCGTTCTCGGTCCAACAGGTATAGGCAAGCTTGAAACCCCTTCGAAGCAAGTGTGCACGGATCGCCTCAAGGTTAGAAAATTGCTTCTCATTCTTGCAATCGACGCACGGGCAACAAATATAGTCCATCTGCTTATTTGACTTGTACGCCGCAGCCGCACTCAGAAAACTAGTCACACTGTTAAAGTACTCTCTATCGCGTCGGTCCGCTTCATACATCCATCTTCGATCCATGTACAAATATTTATAACAAATAAAATCTCAGTAAATCAATAAGTGCTCACAAATTGTTTTATTCATTTAATTTGTTATGTAGTGCTAATTAATCTAGAATTTTTCATTAATTATAAAACTATATCCAAATCTCCATTGTAAAATCAATTAAATAATTGCTATTAGTTATATATAACGGTCCGTCCAATAAATTTACATTACTTACGTATATTAAATTAACATACACGAAATAAAGAAACAATTTTAAGTAATTAGATTAAATAATAGTAAATTATGAAGTGCACCACATTTAAATTCAATCAACGATTAAATGCAATCACTAATTTAGTCCTCTAAATACTTAAATTCAACCTACATCATAATCTCACCAATCACTATACATATAAAAGTTTGCCTCTAGATTAGAGCTCTAATTGTGCCCATTATGCAATCAATAATTCTCACAATCTACAACAATATAGAACGTAATATCCAACTAAATAAACTACCAATGAAATGTAAATCAAGATATGAACCTTAGATCACGAGTTAGAAACGAATTCCACCAAATTTGAGAGCAAAAATTCGTCCCCTCTCTACCCCAACCGAGCAAGAACAGAGTTCTTCTCTGTTCTGGATAGGTTGAGGAAGAAAACTGGAATATATATAGTGCCACATTATCACTGCCGGTTTTTTCTCTAGAACCGGTAGTAATATATCACTGCCACTTCTATCTCTAAATCCGGCAGTGATATCGCTACCATTTGCGCGGAAAATTACGTTATCACTGCCGGTTATACTGTTGAACCGGTAGTAATACATCACTGCCGGTTCTATCTCTAAATCCGACAGTAATATTGTCTGTCGTACGCACGTGAAAAATATATTGTTTTTATCACTGCCGGTTGAATTTAGAACCGTTAGTGATAAGATTATCACTACCGACTCAGACCTACCTGATAGTGATAGAGGGTTACGAATGAACCAGTCTGTAGTGGTGTTCCCTTCTCCCGCTCGGTGTGCCTGTCTGAAGGGAATTGAAAAGTAGTAAAATCAATTGGAGAGATCACAGATGACAATTGACAAGCTAGCATCACGAAAAAGAACACTGTTGGTGCGCCAGATGCCCAGGACGCACTAGCTTTTTTATATGTATCCAGCGGGCCGGAGCTACGTACGCATGCAGGTGAGCAGAAGATCCAAAAAGCACAACCAGAAATATGACTTAGCGGGTTAATGTTAATTTGGGCATGTATTATACATACGTGCTAGCTAGTGAGAGCTTGGACTAACTACGTACTCAAAAACAAGCATGCATGACGGACGCGGCTTCCCGGTTTGATGCTGCCTCTGGCTGCCATACCAATATATGAGGTGGGCGCCGTGCCGGCCCGGCACAAATCTATCGTGTTTTGTGTCTGAATTATGCTAGGCTGGCGACAGCGACCGGTTCACCGTGCCATCTGTTGGGCGGTCGACTCACCTTCGGCGAGCCCAAGTACGATCTATTTGTGCTTCGTGCCGTGCCGGCCTAGGCCTAGCCCATTTGCACTATTGTGATAAGAAGAAAAGAATCAGAGACATATGGAGTTAAGACAGTGGACACAAATATTATAGAATAAATAACTAAAATTTATTTATTCTTAAAACGAGGGGATGTGCTGAACACGAGTGAGAGAGAGGGCAACGAGAGAGTGAGGAAGAGAGATAATAGAGATTGAGAGAGACGGGTGAGCGAGAAAGAAATTGAGAGAGACATGTGAGAGAGGTGACCCGTCTTTCTCGTGTGTCGGGCGGGGGTATGCGTTCATGCTATTAGGTACGTCCATACCGCTCACGCTCTGTGGGTCGGTGATCTTCATACTGAGCTTCTTCCTTATGCCCTGAGTCATTGGTCTGACACCGTGGCTGTGCTACGATGTCATGCCGGGTCAGGCTGGCCCATCGTGCTCGGTTCTCGTGTTCGCATGGCCCGTACATGATGTCGTGCGGCCGGATTTCGACCGTGCATGCTCATAGTGCCTCGGCCGGCCCGAGTGCCTACCTCTATTTTTTTTTAAAATAATATATTTTTTTTAAAAAAATTGCAGAAATAATATGCTGAAAAAAATTACAGAGATACACACCTGTTGCAAATTAGAAATGTGACAAAGGTCTATCGCAATTTAGAATTGCGACTGATAATTGCGACAAAGATGCAGTCACAATTCTAAATTGCGACAGAGACTTAGTCGCAATTCTCTCTGTTGCAAATTGGAATAACAACTTAAATGAATTGATTTTTTTTAATAATTCATTTATTTAGAATTTGAAAAAATAAATTTAATCCTCAATAAATATTATAAGGGATTAGACGTATAATGCTTCTGAGACGAGGGCAATTGGATGTATATTATTTTTGTTTTGCAAGGGATTAGATGATTAGATGTATATTCAATATTTTGAGTGGATACCTGTTTTATATATAGAATGAAAAGAAATACGCCTGGTGTTAATGTAAGTAACACTGGACTGCATCAGCATTCCTATATAGAAAGCAATGTTTCTAGAAAATGCGGCATGTCGTAAGACAATGAAGGTGCTACTGGATTGAAGATGCTGCAAATACTAATCAACTTATTTGAAGATGAATGTGTTTTCTAGCATTCAGTTAGAACCAGTGAGGTAAATAACATAAAATCATTTGCATCTTTTAAGTCTGAGGTGATCTGTTGACACAATTTGCAATGGCATTAAAATATTTTTAATTTACTATTTTAGTTTTATGGTCCGATGGTACTTTACCTAAATGGAAGGTTTGTGTCCAGTGACGAGGGCAATCTATCAAATATAATCTATGTACATAAGAAATGTCTGGAGTGGTAAGTTTCATTACAGACATTGTTTAACTTTTTATATTTATTTTACATATTTGAGATTTACCATCATACAATTTTCAATGTAGATTTAAGATGAAATGATGGTGTCCCATTTGTTTAGTTCTTCGCTAATATTACTCTCACAAACCACATGAGGGTTTATGTTGATATGATCTTTTTTTTCTCCGCACTAATTTTTTGTGAAGAGCCCCAAGAGTATGGTACGAGAGTGATAGGATTACAAACTTGGACTCACAAAACGTTGCATTTGGTTGTTATTATAAGCTCTTGGTTGTTATTATGTGCATTGCAGTGAAAGTTATTATGATTGCAGTCAAAGTTATTATGACTGCAATCCAGTTGGCATTATGAGCATTGCAGATATTATGATTCCAGATATTATGATTCAACACTCTGAGCCCTTGGTTGTTATTATGAGCATTGCATTTAAAGTTTCCATGTTCCATGTGCAGTGATGATATTTGATTGCCACTCGGATACTGTAATCTCTAGAACGGTCAACTGGATGTCACAAAACGAGGGTGGGAGATAGAGATTAGAGAGAAGACGATTCTCAAATCAGATGTTATTGCCGAAAATAAGGTAGGTCACACTCTTTATTACAACTTAAAACTAGAAGGAGCATAACTTCACGTCTACTGAGTGCATCGAGGCCACTTTCCCTTCGCTCATGCCTCTGGTGGGGCTTCTCTGGCACGACGTGCCCTCTCTCGCTTCCTCTCTCTCTCTCAGCCTCCTTCTCCTCCGCTTCCTTCCTATGTGCCTCCTCGCGTGCAGCGTGTGAAATCATGTGCTGAAAAATTGGCTTAGTAATGAAATTGGCATTACAAAGTGGTTGCGATCATGGCATGTGTTGTGCATGTGCATGTGTTGTTTAAAATGATTATTTAATATGTTTGTGATAGCATGATAATGGTTTTGCTTGATGCAACGCGCTCGTGTGAGTGGTTGCATGGATTGACTTTGTTAATGATTTTGCTTGATGCAATGCGCTCATGTGAGTGGTTGCATGGATTGACGTTGAGTCAAGTCATGGACTTGTGCTCGGATTTGTTTCTTGTTTAATCATATGCAGGTGTTGCTCGAGGGCGAACGTGGTCAATGATGGGACCGGAACTAGGTTCATAGAGGAACTAAGGTTCAGGACTAAATTCAGCAAGGAATCAAGGTCTTGGTGGTCAAGGATGTCATGCGGGATGTTCGGGCTAGAGAACATGTACATGGAGGTTGGTTAGTCACGTGAGTATGGCATGTGGGCCGTACAAGCATGCAAGAGTTGTATTTGGCCATGTTTGGGCCAGGTTGAGATGTATACGAACTCTTTCTATGTTAGAAGTGGAGTTGTATTCAATCTCTTTATGTTTGCTATGTATAAATAGGGGGAGGTCTCTCCTGTTTATGCAGAGATCCAGGTTTTAGGGTTTGTACTCTTTTATTTTGGAGCATCAGATCCGTATAAATAAAATCCTTCTTGCAAATCCGAGCATCCTATGCATCGAGGCGTGAAGAAAAAAATCCTTGCCACTAGAAGTTTTTAGCGCTTGATCTTTATTCTATTGTAGCGTAGTTAAAGCCAGACAAAGGAGTCGTGCAACTAGAAGAATTTGAAGAGCTCTCAAAGACCTTGAGTTGTTTTAGTCCGGCGAGATTGGAGCATCGATCAAGTTTTGTCCGTCGCAGCGAGCCACGGTTCATCACGGAGTTCGGCCTCTTGCAAAGGTATCATCTTGCGAAGATGCCGCCCATTACTGAAACTCGGTCTCCGATCGCTCTCTCGATGTGTGAATCGGTCTCGACTATTCACCGATCATGAGAATCGGTCTCCGATGCTCGCCAACCGTGAACTGGTCTCCAATCAATTTGAGTTTAATTTGGGGTGTGTTTAAAAATCATCAAAAATTTGATATTAGCTTCCACGCAATCATTCACCCCTCTCTGATTGCTACATTAGTATATTTCGATCCTATAAGGCATCACGCTGCTCTTGAAGCTGCCGCCTGAATTCCTCGTTTCGGTTGGCTTGATCAAGGAGCCTTTGGTATTTGGGATCGATCTCCACGTCAAACTACTGCTCAAATTCACACAGTGGTGGAGGCGACTGCACAAAACATATATTAGCAAAGTTTCATGTAGAAATATTACGAAACACGATGATTGTTACCACCGGCAATTCCTCGTGCTCTTCTCCGTGGTCGGCGTAGTTGCGGCACTTCCAATACCTCCTCTTCCAAGTTGTGATTTCCCAAGAGCGGACAACCCAGCAAGGATCTCCTCACAAACACATCGGTGGGATGGCCCCGTGAGGTAGGAAGAGGTCCTGGTACGCGATGTTGCGCGGCCAGACTGAAGCGCCTCCCTCTTCCTTTGCTTTCCCCTTCCCCTTAGCACTTGCATGCCTCGACATTCTTTTGTCCCTCTCTTTTTTTCTCTTCTCCTTCCCTTCTCTCTTCTTTTCTCTCTTCTCTCAGTTCTACGTTTTCTCTTGGTCTCGCTCGATGAGAAGGAAGGCAGGTGAGTGGTATAAAGGGCAGGTATCGCCCTTATATAGGGTTGGGCGCGTTGCCTCTGTCGTCCATCAACAATCGATTTATTATATAACGTGCGTTTGTCTAAAAAAGGTGATAGCAGCGTGCTGTCACATCAGTCTAAGAAAGCTGATAGCAGCGTGCTGTCACATCGGTCTGATAAAGCTGATAGCAGCGTGCTGTCACATCGCATTGAGAAAGTTGTTGTCTATGCCGTCCAATTGACATGACAAAGCTGATGGTATTGTTTTTGTATGTAGCCCGGAAAAAGCAGCTGCAGAGTGTTGTCACTTCACTCTAAGGTCTAGTCAAAATATTTTAATACAAGGCACTAACATTCAATTATATGGAAAACATCTCGGATAAAAGCCAAATATCACGGGAATATTTGAATATTTGAGTTTACAAGCTTTAACGAAAGTACCCGCAACACAAGAATCACCATATAATCATGTAGCAGCAACCAATAACCATAGATTTGGAATGAACAAATTGGATAAATTGATATCGTAATAGAAGATAACGTAAGAAAATAAAGTACCATACCTGAATATTACATAATCTGAGAAAAAATTATGTTTAGTACATCTAGTATATATGAAAGGAAAAAACCTAACTACGACTCCTACGCGGTGTTACTCCTAGTGTGGTCTCAGGCCTCCTACGGCGCTGCACATGCCCAGAGGGGTCCGTCAGCTGATCAAGGGCCTAACCACGAGTACTCCTAGCAGGCCATACTGGTGCTGGAGGAGTAGCGAAGACGTCCTATGACGGCTGGCTCGGGCCGGACTCATCGATGAGCTGCGAGGGGCCAAGGACCGCACCCGTGGGCTATTGGTAAGGATCTACAAAGAAGTCCAAGTTGGCGTCGCCGAGCAGAGAGAACTTAGCAGAGGTGCTCACGCTCTGGTCTGGTGCTAGATTGGTTGCTGTTGATAAAGTTTTCATGTTAGTACAACACATAACATTAAGATCATAAAAGATAAAAAGAGACAGCGTGGTGTACCTGCAGTCATAGGGACGTACAGTTCAGAGTGCTGCCAACTAGATCCCCCTGGGATGTGAGGAGGGGGCCACCTGCGTGCGTGGTGTGGCAGCTGCGGCCTGTGGCACGTGTCGACCCCGTACAGCTGAGGCACATCCGTGAACCGGTACGACGACGTCGTCCCTAGGCCTCCTGCACGACGTAAGCTAGACGATGCGGGCGGCCCTCTGGCGTACATGCTGCAACGTCCCTCTCAAGTAGTCCATCGTGACCTCAAGCCTGTCCGTCTGGCCTACTCGTGCCAGCAGTGCGTTCACCTCCTCCATGGTCTCCCTAGCGAGGTCGCTCTGAGCTTGAATTGAAATGCTAGTTAGTTCATACAATTACAGTAACGATACATTGGAAGGCATGTAAAAGAAGTACTAACCGATCGGTGAAACGCTGAGTCCGGCTGGGTGGGATAGGTGTCCGCTATGGAGGGCTCGTGTAACGACCCCCATTTTTACATAGAATACAAAAATGGAAATCTCATGTGCACACAGTACTAGTCCCTGGATCAGTAAGTAGTACGAATCACAACCATACATTATATTATTTAAGCGAAAGCTCTTAAACAAAGAAATTTTTACAACTCAGAGTATATAGCAGCAAAAGAAGCAAAGCCTTGTAGTGTGTCTATCCATCCCACAGGCAACTGACCAGGCATAAATTCCTAGAAAGATCACGGCAGTAAGGATCCCGCAACCTGCGATGAAATAAATCTTCAAAGCTTCGCTAGCTTTACACCTAAAAACAACAAATTAAGCAAGGGTGAGTACTTTCGTACTCCGCAAGACTTAAGGTGGTATTTGCAAATGCATAAATGCAGGCCAAGTCAAAGGAGGCTACTACAGTTAATTTGCACAAAGCGAAATTGAATTTATAAATCAAGTCATTTACAAACAGAATTTATAAGAGCAAGTTGATTGATAACAAATAAGTAAAGTATAAGTAATACTCACAGTCCTACATGACATGCATGACAAATAATCCAAATCATGGAATCCATCAATGCCAGCCCTTTGACATAAAGCAACAGTTGCTAAACAAGTTCAAACCAAAACCCATTTTCAGAAAATACCAAATTCTAGCATTGGAATGACTTCACCAATTAAGTGCCCATGACCGCGGGCGTGGCTAATCGATTAGATTTTCACTCTGTAGAAGTGTACAGCTTTACCCACAAGGAATGATCCACCTTTCTGCTAGGCCATTCGACACACGCCACCTTTAGGTGTGCCGGCAAGGCGATCATACATAACTGTTACATTACCTAGACATGATTTTGATCCAACCCGGGATGTTAACCCCCGCCTAGAAACAGAAACACACACCCAAGTCGTGGATTCACATTCATCACACCCAACATACACAACGTTTCTGAACACGGCAGGGCGTACACCGTTGCATTAATAAGTAGAAACCCCGTCAAGCAGACCAAACCGGAATGCATGTGCTAGCTCCCGCCTTCCAAAGAGCAAAGCCATGTCTAAATAACTTAATAGGTTAAGGCTATCCCATAAATAGCCCTCATGGTTGCAAGGAAATCCTGGATCAATAGCGTCCCATTGCTCGGTCCTTAATTCGACACGGGTAATACTTCACCCTACACTACGTGCAATTCCCTTTGCACAACTAGCTATTGCCAATAATCACCCGCGGCAAAATCATAGTTTTATTTTGGGTTTTTAATCAAAATACCAACAACCAACAGTGATATTTCCAATCATTTTCAGGAAACAATTTTGATCTGATCATGCCTCGCTGATTCTAAAGCATGGCTAAGCATGAGTAATATGTAAGCGCATATACCCATGATGACATTAAGTAATGCCTATCCTTAATGTATGGTTATCAAGGTTCACATGTCATACATATCAAGGAAGGTTCATAAGACAACAGGTATAACTACCAGCACCACAAAATAGCAAATTTACATAAAGTAAACACATGCATAAATTGGTTTAGTAAAACAAAAGAAAATTAAATATTGGGATTAATATGATCAAAAGGGTGCTTGCCTTGCTTAATCCTTGTTTACGACAAAGACGAGGAGCAGCTGACGAAGGCGACGACGGAATCAACAACGTCGGGTTCTACACGCCGTTATCGACTAAAAAGCAATAAGAAGCAAATAAGAAACTTCAATAAGGACAAAAGAAGGCAAACAAAGAACCAAATAAAGATTCATTAAGAAAATAGGAATATTAAAGGGTTTGGATTTGATGATTTCAAGTTCTCATGCTTTAGGTTGATTACGTATTCATATTGCTATTAGCTCTTAGGTTGAACGACGAATGATTCCTTAAATAGATTATCTACTCTTGCTTTACGAATTCAAGTAGTTAAAATTATGAACTTTTTTATTTATAATTTTGAATTGAAGATGCAAAAATTGTTTACATTAATAGAATTAGAACAGTAGCCACTTTGTTGAGTGATATGGATGAATAACACTTAATCCATAATTGATTTTGCCTAAAAAGCGGTTCCGAATAAGCTAGAGTTAATAGATTAGGTTACTGGATATATATTCGTGGTCTTTAAAAAGGTTCTGGTGATACAAATATCTTAACTACAGATTTCTTCATTAATATCGAGTGTGTTTTACTCCAATTACAAAGTTCAGAATTCATAATACTTTAGGTTATTCTGTTAACAAGATTTATATTTAAATCTTGACGAAATAAGATTATTTCTTCATAATATGGTAGCTTATACTTTGAAGATTACTACTAAGCTAATTTCATAAGTTTTAGGATTTAGACAAGATATTATATTCGTTGCTGAAATATCATATATGGTGTTATAAAGTTCACGCTATACGGAATCGGCGAGTAAGTGAAGCGTACTGTTAACACTTAAGGGATTTGAATTAGCTAGATTTAGTTGAAAAGCAAGTTGTAAATAAGATATTTTTTAGTATACGGTAGTTCATATACTATATAATGTTTCTACACTAATCTTTACAAAATTTACATTTAGACAAGTTATTCTATAGGCCGTTGAAAATGCTTAGTTGGTTTAGTATTCTATGTGACTATTTCACGAAGGGTGTTTGTAGTAGTGAGATTTATATACAGAGCAGGTTCTAAATAAAATACTTTTCTTGATTATAGTAGTACATATTATAGAGAGTGTTTTTGAGTCATTCCTTCAAACTTTTGCATTTAGCCGTGATATTTTACAGGCCACCGAAAATGCTTAAGTGTTTCTAAAATTTAGTGATAAAGGTTCAGTTTCTGGTTAAAGTTTGCGATTACAACTTATAGGATAATTTATCCATTTTTCAGGCATCAGTAGGGGATGACTCTAATAGTGTTTTACAGTGGGTTCTGTGATATTTGGCATTTTTCCGAGGTGTTTTCCATATAAGTGATCATTAGTGCCTTGTATTAAAATATTTTAACATAAGACAACTATGAGTTATTTTTACATAACAAGAAATGATATCACTTTCTAAGATCCTAAAAATTGGTTTCATCGAATTTGAAGTTCATTTGTGAAAGGTATGACTATTTGGACTATTTAATTATTGAAAATTTGGCTATTGAACTTTTAAGAGCTAACTATAATAAAACCTAAATATTTTTACATATTTGGAATCTTTGTGATCTCAAGAGTATAACAAAACTATTTTAGTGAAGATTTGAGTTTGTTTGATTCAAGTTTTAACTATTTGTTTTTCAATTAGTGAGAGGCATTCTATACTTTCTTTTTAATTAAAATTGAGTTCAACCCTAAATGTTTTTACAAAAATAGAACATTTATAACATTAGGAATATGTGAAAATTATTTCATGATTTTAGGAGCTATAGTTTTTATAGTTGCTTTGTAACACATAAAAGGAACTTTTGTTCAAACTCAATTTGAATGATTAAACTGTAAATAACATATAAATTTTTATTATATAATCTAACTCCTTACTTCCTAACTCAAATTTAGAAATTGAGTTTGCTTCATTTGGACATTCCTAGCAAAAGTTATAAAAAGATAAATACAATGAGTCAAAAAGAAAAGTGATCTAGTTTTACTGGAATTTGAACTCAGGATCTGTAGCTTCTGGCAAGAGCGTATTAACCACTGGGCCACAAGGCTCTTTGTGAAAAAGTGGTAGGGTATAATACTTGAGCTTATGTCCCCTTACCCAAAAGCTTCTCGGTTTAGCAATGGCGTTTTTGACAAGGGCGATGCCGAGTTGATCGCTCACACGTAAATGGCCGATGGAAGGGACGAAGGTGCAACACTGTGGACTTAGTCGAGCTAAGGAGGAACACCGTGGGGAGGACAAGACACCGGAGCTTGGCACGACAAAGAGTGGAAAGCGGTTAGACATTATCCGAAGCTCATGCACAAGAACTGAACGCAACTCACCGCGACAGCCGAAGTTTGGCTGTACTGGAAGACTTCAGCTGCTACAAGGGAAGAGGAAGAAGCATGGAAGAGGTTCCGGCCTGCTCGAGTGTGACTTGGAATGAGCTCAGAGTTCGGCGGCAAGGCTGGTCTCAGCAATGGGGGCAGAAGGTCGCGCCTTGTGTCGTGGATGGCGGAAGAACTCCAGAGAGGTGCAAGGTCTATGCTTAAATAGCCGAGAGAAGCCGCCTCCCCCGGTGTGAGCTTCGCCCAGATAATGTGACGCTTACACAGGTGAAGGAATGGCCGGGCATTGATGAGGTATGGCGTGGGAGAATCGAGGTTCAACGTGGCATCTTGGCGGGCGTGGGTCGGTGCGGTAGTTCAGAGGCTTGGCTGAGATGGTCGGGCGAACAGAGACTGCACAAGGCTTCGGTTCAAAGGAAGGAGAAGAAGAGAGGAAAAGGAAGCCAGCCGCTGACATGTGGGGCCGGGGACCACTGGCAGTGAGAGAAAGGCCTTCCAGTGATTGCCCGTGCACCGAGTCGACACAGTGGTGGGCCCACACGTCGGCGAGACGGGGCGGATTAGGTAGCAAGTCATCTCGAACAGCTTGGTATTTGCATTAAAATAGCCATCAAATCACTGCCCAATTTGTCAAGGATTTTTGATTAAGGTCTCCAGTCAATGTACCATCCCTAGAAAAAACTTTGGGTCAAAAAGTTCTACAGGGAATTATTAAAAATTCTGACATTACTATCTGCTCAAAAATTCATTTTTGGATTTTGATTTGATTAAGGATGTAAATGATATTATTTATTTCTGAAACTTTTTATATAAATTTTAAATAAGCATATAGTGATTCTATAAAATTTTAAATTTAAAATATTATGTATTTAATTTATAATAATTCTGAAATTCCAATTTGTTGATTCTTCTTGTTTCTGTTTTTGAATTTTCAGAGGACCCATTTGACATGATCATTTTCTGAGATTTTTACCAGGAGTAGATACTGCTTTGAGGTTATTACGGTAATTTTTTTGAAATCAAGATAAAGTGTAAAGATTTTTCATTTAATCTGACATTGCACTATTTCTAGTCAAAATTGCTGTCTTTTCAATAATTAAGTCTCATTCTTGTTCATAAAAATTTATTTGTGGGCAATAATGATTTTCCTACAGTCCTAGGGTTTAGGTGGTAATTTTCCTAGATTTTTACTTTTACCATTTCACCTTTTTCCATTCCTTAATCTCATTTCACTTTTATTTGATTATTCTCACAACACAAAAATCCAAAGAAATCCAAATAAAAATATGTAACATCGAGAAACTCAGAAAAATATTCACATTCAAATTTAAAGTTTACATTTTACTATTCCAAAATTTCCAGAATGTTACAGCTCGTGCCTCGGAGGCGAGTCAACGACACACACAACGCGAACACGTGTGCGCGGTGTGAACCACCGGATGTACCCGTCGTACATGTCGGGGTCGACGGGGCAGCCTCCTCGTGAACGTCCGCCAATGTTCTGCGCCATCGCTGAAAGCATGAGGGATCATACGTGCGCCAAATAAGCGCCACCAACGAACCCCTTACGGTGAGCTCGCATGAGAACAAGAGCAATGAGGTTAGTAGCGCAAACATCACAAAAAATAATGCAACTGAAATTGACATGGAAGACCACTTACGTGTGCACGTGAGGTGGGACCACCTCACCAGTGGGGACGGGGAAGACCTGGCAGAGGCCGAATTGCCTCATGACACGGTGCACGGCGTACATCTCGACGTACACGTCGAACACAAGGTGGCGCTATGTCAACCAGAAGGCGGCGTCACAGGTGCACTGCAAGGAGAGGCCGTGATGTGCTCACACAGCTACCGGCTCGGGGAGGTAAGGACGCCAGATGACACGATCATCTGTCAGCTGGTCGAACATCACTACATACCTGGGGTACAAAGCGTGTGAAGTGACAGGCGTGTACATCAGCTACAAAAAAAGTAATGGTAAAGTTAGAGAAAAAAATTTGAAATTATTGCATAACTCATGGTAAAGTTCGTTTTACTAACCTGTCGGCGGCACCACAACGTCCCCATGGTAGGACAGTCGAGGTCATCCCCGGGGACACCGTAGAACTCAGCTCCGTAGGGTCCCAAATCCATGTGCGGCCGACCGATCTGGATCCTCTCGAAAGACCACAGCTGAAGTAGCAGAGGACAACCCGTGAGAATAGACCAGTCCCCCACGCGACGACAACCGTCGCAAAGACCCCGGTACGTCACAGCAAGCACAGCTGGTCCCCACGCTAGCTGCGGGATCTCTTTGATCTCGGCGTCTGCGATCAACCTTGTGTATTAGATCATGTGCTTGTCGACGGTGTCCCCATGGGAGGAGCGGAACAGAACCCAGCTGAAGAGCCACAAGAGGTACGCCTCGAAGTGGCAACTGACAATGTACTCCCCTGCTTCGTCTGCCATCTTCTCGAGCTACAAAAAAAAGTAATGGTCAGTTTCATAACTTTAAGACATAATGAACTAAAATTTAGATAAAATTAATGTCACTTAAGTAAAACTGTATCAACCACTTCTGCGTCGGACCGTGCGCAGAAGTGAAAGGTGTGTAGTCACTGTCAGCTGGCAGCACATCCGCGAAACGGGCTAGGAGCTCCATCCGCCACACCGGGTGGATGTCCTCAGGCGCTACCGCATCCTAGGTGCAAGGTAGGCCAAGAAGGTAACTCACGTCCTCTAGTGTTGGCACCATCTCACCGCATGGAAGGTGAAAGGTGTGCTTCTCCGGACGTCAGCGATCTGCCAAAGCGCTAATCAAGCTCCTGTCGTGTACGGGAACCTCCTAGAGGCACCACGCCTGTCCTGCGCATCGGCTACAGTCGCCTCCACCATCCGTGCTATGGGCAGTAGCCCTGCCGCTCTTAGCTTGTAGGAAGATATTTTCACAACTATTAGTTCAAATGAACAAGATATAGTAAGGGAAGTGTGAGAAAAGTGCACGAACCTGGGAACCCATCGAGGGTCGACCCGCCATGCCCTCATTAGGGTTTGCAAGTAAAGGGCACTAAGCTCGAACGATGGCTACCCCTCTGGAGGTGGCAAGGTGGCCAAGCGACTCCGATGAGTCGTGTCAATCACTGGGTCCAGCAAATCGTACTCCCTGTCCATCGCCATACCTGCAATTCAATAAAGTAACATTAGAACAAAATTAAATGCACAATTAAACTGATGCAGTGATTACAAATAGAATTTGAATACAAGCGACTACACATTACAATCCACAAATGCTAACAACTAGAATGCGATAATAACACATCCAACGAACATACAAATTTGAACCAAATAGAATTCGGTAATAACACACCCAACAGCCATACATGCATTACACATCATATGACCATACATGCATTACATATAGGAATTTGACATATCACATTGACATGCGAGTTAATAATTACATATGCGGAGCCCATATAACAATGTCACGGCCTCTGAACTATTGGGCAATACTTGAAAGAGTGTCCCATCACCTTACAAATAGAGCATTTCTTCGCACGATGACCGCTTTCTGCAGCATCCATGTCGTTCCTTATACATCTTGTTTGCCGTCGCCCTACGCCCTTGAGCCTGTTGACATCAGGAACCCACCGTGTATCCTCCCATCTTTGATGCTCCGTTAACAAACCCACCACTCGAAAGCCGTATATTTCTCCGCTCCAAGTTGTCGCCACCGCTTCTTTCAAGAACCATGCGACAAGAATATACCGATCCATACGGATTGTCGAAAGGTGCAGCCATTATGTGCGAGCATGGATTGTGTAGCGCACCGGGCTTGTTGCGAGTGTATACACATGTTTGCCGATGCGAATGCATTCATGAGCAACTTTACGGTTCGTCCCACGCCCCGCTTCTCTTTGCAAAGTACCAAACGAAGCTCCCTCGCACTCCATTTTCAATGCTCTATGCATCTCTCCTTTTTCCTTTCTCCTTCATGCACGCATGCATCACCTCTGAGTATTTCACATCAGGATTACTCATGCGGGCTATCGCCCTAGTATGATGATACACAAAGTACTTCGCAACACCATAAAGAACACCCTCCACTATAACAACAAGAGGAAGTGTTCACCCTTGTTGACCACTAATCTATCGAATTGACATGCATCCCGCTCCATAGGGAAATGCTCTTCATCGTCTGTGTCATTACTCAAATTCTCATACTCCTGGCTCTCTGCCTCCATTGCATCAACCAACGATTCAATGTTTTCTCCCTCGTTTGCCACGCCTAGTGGTTCCTGAACATCTGGATTTAGAACATCAGCTTTCTCATCTCACACACCTTCGGTTCGGCTACTCTCTCCAATTTCCTATGGTTCATCACCACCAATCTCCTCCTGCATCGTATGGTCAGTATTGGTTTTCTCAAATGCTTGCGCCAACAACACTAATGGCCAACCATTTTCAGTTGCCAACCTTATGTACAAGCTCCAGGACTTCGGCCCCTTCAGTTCTACTAACTCCCAGTACGTGTAATCCCATCTTCGAGACCCCACTCCGTGCAGCTTCAAATCATGCAATTTCCTATCCAACGAGAACATGTGGTACAACCATCTGTTAACCGTGCCCCACTAACACTCACCAGCACGTGACAGGCCAGCCATAACACTTGCGAAATGACTAAGTTCTACCCCTTGTGCACCCATCTGCGGAACCCCTTCTCCGTAGTGTATTTTAAATTCTACTCGTTCATCCATACCTGTCAAACATTTCATGGATTTTCAATGATGGCACGACAAAACGCTACCACATTTCAACTCTTAATCTATTCATACAACGACATACTCTACACCCGGTATTATAACTCTATACCCCCTACTCCCTGGTTTACTACAATTTTTATATTTCAATATCAATTTTGTTCTATTATGCTACAAAAACAACAGGTAATATCGTTTTGTTCTATGATGAATATTTTTGCTATTGCACAGGTTGGATGGCGCCACGTCGATACTCTTAACCTACCATGTGCCGGGAGAGCATGTGCGGTGTCGACGATCGGGATCGCCGAATCGCAGAAGTGAGTTAGGGTCTCGAGTGATATGGGATCTTAGCAGGTAACCGCTCAAACGAAAGAAAAGTACGCAGACGAGGTTATGGTCTGAGCAAGACGACAACGAGCGGAGATCGAGATTTATCTTGGTTCGAGCCCCTATTGAAGGTAATAGTTTCATCTGGCCGCCTTGCGGCTGTTTTCTTGGCTAATTTCGAGTCCAAGGGTGTTTCTGACTCAAGTTCAAGAATGGCTAAGTCTAAGCTCGAGCTAGGGTGCGTTGTGTGTTGTCTTCGTGTCCCCAAAGGATTTGTGTTCCCTTGGTTTTATACCTCAAAGACGCAATCGGCCAAGCTAGATTCTGAGTAGTGGCCTTCGTGCACGTTGAGGGCCGCCGAATCGCTTCCAACTTGTTGTACGATCCATCCTCCCCACGACTCCACGCCTTGAGCAACTGGCTTGGTCAAATGCTTGATCCGAAATCCAAGGGCGGATCGTGGCCAACAAGGGCTCGCCTCGAGCTCGAGGTCGAGCGGGCCATGTTTCGGGTCTAGCGCGCTCTAGGTCGAAGCGCCTCGACGCACCAGTCGAGACCGGGCCTCCCGAGCTCGGGGTCCGCTTGACCGCGTGCTGCCCGGTCATAGGACGCCCACTTTCATCGGCTAGCCCCGAGGCTTAAGGTCGTGGCGAACATGGGCCGACCTTGAGTCTCCATAGTCGGATCGATTCCCGAGTAACTTCCTTGAGGTCGAGGTCGTGCGGGAATGTAACGCCAGTCTTGAGGATACGACACCTGGCGCCTCTTGATCTCCGTCGCCCCGGTACGGATGCGAACGGTTGCATCTATCAAATCGTGGCCGGCGAGTCCTCCGAAGCGCCGCGGTCTGGAGTCTTGGCGACGGTACGGCTTATAAACCCAAAAAGTGCGAGCTCTTGAGGAAGCTTCGACCATGCCTTTTTGCCCGAAAGCAAAAAACCTTCCTCCCCGCCGACCGAGATCGCGCGATCGCCATGGCCAAGCTAGGGAGGAGCACTGCCGCCGAGGATGAAGGAACTCGAGACCACGGCCGCTCGACCCATACACATGGCGGCTCTGGGCAACGAGACCGAAGCCAACCCCGTGGACGAGCAAATCGCTCGCACCGAGCACTTCGTCCTCTTCGCTCATGGACCGGAGAGCGAAGTTCTCTCCGTGGTCCTCACCAACTGCGAGATCGAGCTCGTAAACCTGGTGCCGAACTCCATTCTTACTCTCGCCATCTTTTCCCACCTGTGCGAGGGGTTCCTAGGAATCGTTCCCCACCCCTCGCTTCTTCTTTTCGGTGCTTCACCTCTTCCGCTCGGAAGGACCCTATGGTCGGTGCCTCTATTTCCCAGCAATGACAGGCTCAAGTGGTCCTTCCCAAGATTCAATCTCGGGACTCCCTCGGCCGTGGGCCGAGCTACCGGTTCTACTCAAGAAAGGGGAGCTCAGACGTCATACAAGGGAAAGCCTGTCGACGGAAGAAGGAGACCCGTAACCCAGGCGACCTCGAGGCATTTAAGAGGCCATTGCCGCCATACACCTCTGCTGCGCGGCTGGTCTCACCGGCAGCGATCGTCGCCGATTTCGCGGAACCGAGTGTCTCCCCTGCTTAACGCACCCGTTCTTCGAGATCCAAGGGCGATCGACCCGACACGCGAGTACATCCGGTAAGCCTTTTCTGCTCATGTGGTCTTGCTCGAATCTGCACTTGATGGTCCCCGGCGGCGCTCCTTTTGCAGCTCGAGGAGTCTTGGTCGCCGACAGGATGTACGAGATGTTCGGGAAATTGGCGCGCAACTATTCCATGGACGACTCGCCCCAAGGAACGTGGTTCGGCGAAAACCCGAGGTAAACCAATCACCCAAGGGCTCGCCTCGGTGGCCCGAGGTTTCTTGACCCTTCGTGCGCGCAAGCTAGGACCATCAAGAGCCGTTTGATACAACCAGCGGATGCTCCATTGCCGGAGAGGGCAAGGGCAAGAGAGGAAGAAGAGGCCTCCGCCGCCGAGCAGCCCCTGAGGCGAAGAAGTCCCACGCCGAGTGGGGGACCGTGCCATGGTAAGGATCCCACCTGGCCGAGCTCACAGCTTCGCGCCATGACGACTGGCGATTGATGAGTTCTTCCTCTTGTAGCAACAGAGTCGGGGGCGCTGCCACTGACTTCGAGTCCCCACTGCCCAGGTGCTCGGCTCGAGGTCTCTAGGACCGCCGCTATTCCGGGCGACGCTGAGCGGCCCGAGTCCCGAGGTCCCAGTCAGGGCGCGAAGCGATGTGCTCCCGTGGCATCGGGCGAGAAGATCTCCGCCTCCCTCGACGAGGCGGAGGTCAGTGACCTGTAAACCCCAAAGATCTTTAGGCTGCAACGCCCTCGCATCTTCGCCGTGTATGCTCTTGATCGCAGACCTTGAGCGCCCGAGCTCAAACTTGCCCGCTTTGACGATGGTCATATCCAGGCGAGTCCGAGTCCGAGGAGGAGGACACATTCGAATTGGTCCCAAGATCGCCTCTCGCCTAACGCTAACTCCGCTAAGTCGCCGAGCTGGTTCAGCGGCGAGTTCGACAAAGGCCTCGACGACCAGATGATGACGAGCCCGAGCCCGAATCCGGTAGCAGATTTTGACACCGACGGCCCATGACACGGCCGCTGTAAACCGACTTTCCCGGCCATGGGAGGGCGCCCAGAGCCATGCGCAGCGCCGAGGCGACACCTCGAGCTCCCGACCACGGCGCTCAGCGCCGAGGCGAATCCCGCCGCCAAAGGGCGTGGCCAGCCGTAGAAACTCCGCAGACTTGCCCGAGCGGTGCGTCCGAGTCTCGAGGCGGCATCCCCGCCACGGAGGTCGAGAATCCTGGCCGGATCCGACCGCCGTCCCCTTGGCGCCGGAGACGGGTGGGGCCCCGGCTGTGGATGCCGGGACCAGTACTGCCGCCACGCCTTTCCCCGTTGTCGACGGGCCGAACCCCCCGGAGGAGGCAACGAACGACCAGAATGCCCCCGGGACGGGAACTCAAGGCCCTGGCCCGAGAGCGTCAGCGGTGGTCGAGGTCGGCCTCAACACTGATGCGGCGGTCGACGAGGAGGAGGAGATCTCTCGCAATCGTATTGACGACCGTGAGGAATTCACCCGCGTACGCCTGGAAGGCCATCTCCGCAAGGTAAGGGTCTCCCTGCACATCTCGTAGTTGGCAGTCTGAGCTCCTTGTCTCCTCTCATTTTGGGCCTCCATTCCTGTCATGAAGGTGATCGACCATGCCTCTCAAGGGCTTCAAGGCCTTCGAGAGCACGCCGATGTGCTTAGGGGCCTCCTGAACGCGATTGAGGCGCGGGAGGTTGAGCGCTCCAAGCTCATCAGTACCATCGAGGTCGAGCAAAGGAGCTCGGCGTAGGCCCAGAGCTCGGCGATTCTGCGCCGGACGATGAGGGCGCTAAAGTAGCCCATGCTGTGAGCTCGAGCAGAGCCAGGGCCTTCGAACGCGACCACGGTTTTAAGGCTGTGGAGCAAGAGCGTGCGCGGTCTGCCAAGGCGCTCGAGGCCGAGCGGGCTAAAGTCGAAGCCCTGGAGAAGGCTGCTGCAGAGCGGGCGCCTCCCCCGCCGGAGCCGTCCCCCGAGCTCGAGGCCAAGATCCTGGAACTCGAAGAAAAGCTTGGCCGCGCCAACAAGGCGGTCGAGGACGAGCGGGCCAAGGTCGGGGCGCTGGAGAAAGCCGCCGCGGACCGGTCGTCTTCCTCGGCGAAGGCGTCCCCCGAGCTCGAGGCCAAGGTCTCGGAGCTCGAGGGGAGACTTGAGCGTGCCAAAAGGGCGGCGACGAGCGCGATGGCCCAACTCCAAGACGAACGGCGCCGAGCTGCGGATGCCTCCACGGTGGCCCTCCGTAACTGTGAGTGAGCTATCGCCCACGAGGGCTAGGGTCGCCGAGCTCGAGCAAGAGAAGCTTGCCCGCGAGATGGCCGAGCTGTAAAAGACGTTATAAAGCAAGTAATGTTCCAATAGAAAATAGATCGTTTTGTTTGGGGGAACGAGGAAACCTTGTCCCTGATTGAAACTCATAGTTGCGGATACTTGTCCCTCCGGCTTTGCTCATTTGCCACGCTCGTGCTCTCTTGGTGCGTCTTGT
Organism: Guadua angustifolia; assembly: GCA_036346375.1. Classification (NCBI taxonomy): domain Eukaryota; kingdom Viridiplantae; phylum Streptophyta; class Magnoliopsida; order Poales; family Poaceae; genus Guadua; species Guadua angustifolia. The sequence continues at coordinate 44,746,785 of CM070514.1, forward strand.
TGATAGGATAGCCTTATCCGGCCCCCGTTGGGCCCGAGGTCGAGCGACGCTGCCTTGGGCACAAGAGCGAGATTTCACGGACGAGCGGCCACGACTGTAGAGTAGAGGAAAAAAGCCCGCAAGGGGGTGACCTAAGCGAGCCCGCTAAGCGGATGGCCACACTCGGGTTAATGCTCGAGCAACCATCACGACCATGCGCATTTGCTCAACAGCCAAAGTGGCGAGGCTTCGGCCCGGGCACAGGGTAGAGCTAGATCGCGAAGAGGTTCAGCTTACGTTTAGCTCGTCCACTGGGGGTGAACGTCAAACCCGCGACACGTAGACCAAGAGCAAACGTGCTGCGCGCGAAAGGTCGTGCTCGAACATAAAAAAAAAGGCTCGTATAAAGAATGGTAACAACACAAGTGGAAACAATCATAAAGGGTGAAAAAAGGAGCAATCAGCTTTATTGAAATGTAAGGTATAGAGTTTTACACATAAAACTTTCGAAGCTGATCTATGTTCCACGAGCTAGAGAGCTCTCTGCCATCGGGCATCGCTAGCCAAGATAGCCCCGTCGTCTGTTGAAACGACTCTATAGGGCCCTCCCACCGTGGGGACAACTTGTTGGTCTTGGACGAGCCTGAATCCGTCTCGGGGCTAGGTCCCCAACAAGGAGCTTCCTAGGTCGTGATCGACCGAGACGCATGTCTGCGAAGAGCTTGCGGGTAGTGCGTTGATCGTGGCGATTACTGCATCTTACTTCTTCCGCGAGGGTAAGGTCGAGACCGTTCGTGCTCGAAGTCGACTTGGTCGACCAAGTGACTCTGGCGAGCCAGTAACCTCGGGAGGCGGGGCGGCCGGTCCGAACACGAGCCGGAAGGTGTGGACCACAATGGCTCGGCTTGTCGTGGGTGCGAATAGACCAGAGGGCGGTGGGAAGTTCGTCCACCAGTGTTCTTGCCGTAGCGTTAGAGCTCATCGCCTTCGTTTCTTGGCCGCTACGGGCGATTTGCCGGTTGGCGCGTTCTGCTTGCTCCGTTGCTCTAGGGTGAGCCATCGAAGCGAAGCATATTTTGATGCCGAGTTCCTCGCAAAACTCTGGAACAACTCAGCGTAAACCGGTACCGCTTGTCGCGATAATTTTGCATGGAACTCCGTGCACGGTGACCACGAACAACGAAAAAAAGCGAACCGCCGCCGAGCAATGATGGTCGAGACCGGTTCGCCGATCCACTTGGTGAAGGTGTCGATGGCCACGAACAGAACTTCTTTCCCGAAGCACTTTGAGGAAAAGGGCGAGGATATCCAGCCCCATGTCGAGAAAGGCGGCGGCGGGATGGTGCGGAAGCGCGTGGCGGTGGTGCGACTTCCGGCGTGGAATTGGCATGCGGCGGCAAGTGCGAAACGACATCACGGGCGTCTTGAAGCCGTTGGCCAATAATACACCATCGCGGAAGGCCTTGCCGACCATCGTTCAGTATGAAGAATGTGCTCCTGAGGCGAATGGATATCGTTTAGCGGTACTTACCTCCTCCGTGGAGACGCCTTGCGCCAGATGCGGAAACATGCCGCTGTAGAGCTTTCCTTGACGGCGTGTATAGGCTCGCCGGGCGCTTGACCGGCTCCTCTCGGCGGTCGAATGGTAGGTCACCCGTGCAAGGAAATCCGCAGATGGATCGGCCCAGAAGGTGTACCTTCCGACGCCACGAGCAAGGCCTCTGCTTTCGGAGATCGAGGGAGCCGCCAGCGTCTCTAGGATGACGTCGGGTGGGATCTCGTCGTCAGAGGAGGCGAGCTTGGAGAGGAAATCGGCGCTGGAATTGTCCTTCTGGGGGATGTGCTTGAGCTCCAAGTTCTGAAACCACTTCTCCATTTTGCGCACCTCGGTAAGGTACCTCGCCATCGAGTCTCCCGAGCATTGGTACTCCTTGTTGTACTGGTTGACGACGAGCTGGGAGTCACCCTTTATGACCAACCGGCGCACGCCCAAAGCCTTGCAAGCTCGAGAGGCCTCGCTAAGAGAGCTTAGTACTCTGCCACATTATTGGTGCTTGTGAACCCAAAGCGAACAACGTACCTCGGTGGCCGCAGTGTGTGAGAATAAGGATGCCACCGGCGCTTGAAGGACCTCGGCCGTCGAAGAACATAACCCAGGCTTTTAGCCCTCGACCTCGGGCTCGGCGCGATTGCGACACCTACTCGACCACGAAGTCGGCGAGCACCTGCGACGATGGTCTTCGGCGACGACCGGACATCAAACGCTGCCGTTCCATAGCCCACTTGGCGTCGCCCTGCCGCCGTCTGGTTCCGCAAGATGTCCCCGGCGGAAAGTTGCTCGGGGCGACCACGGAATCGCCTAAAAATAGTGCCGGAGCTTGTGCGGCGCCATGAGAGAACATCGGCGGCTCAGCACTGCAAGACCTCGGCCGACGTAATAAATTGGGTCTTCTTTGAGACCCGGATTACGCCACCAGGGCCAGCATCGATGTGGGCGGTGGCGCAAGGTAGAGCAGCAACCTCTCGCCAGGTTGTGGCATTGTAAGGAGGGGTGGGGATGATAGGTATACCTTCAGCTCGTCGAAGGACCGCTGCACCTCCGGAGTCCACTCGAACCCCCCGTGCCTGCGCAGAGTTCGGAAGAATGGGAGCCCGCGCTCGCCGAGCCTCGAGATGAACCTGCTGAGGGCAGCCATGCGGCCGGCGAGGCTCTGCACCTGCTTGATCGAGGTCGGGGGCGCCATCTTCTCGATCGCCTCGATCTTCTCCGGGTTCGGGCCAACCCCCGAGCCCCCGATCATGTAGCCGAGCACCTTGCCCGACGCCGCGCCGAACACGCACTTTTCGGGATTGAGCTTGATCTTGTGCCTGTTCAGGTTGGCGAAGGTTTCCTCGAGGTCACGAACGTGGTTGCCCTCGGAGGAGCTCTTGACGATGATGTCGTCCACGTAGACCTCAAGGTTCCGCCCGATCTGGGGTTCGAATGTCTTGGTCATCAGACGCTGAAATGTGGCCCCTGCATTGCGCAGACCAAACGACATGGTCGTATAGCAATAGGTGCCAAATGGCGTGATAAAGGAAGTCTTGCCCTCGTCGTCGACCGCCAGCTTGATCTGGTGGTACCCCGAGTAGGCATCCAAGAAGCTCAACATCTTGGCGTTCGCGGTGGAGTCGGCGATCGGTCGATCTTGTGAGCGAAGTTATCGCCGGGCAAGCGAGTTTAACCCGTATGGTCGGCGCACATTCTCCACTTTCCTCCCTTCTTCGCGATCACGGGTTGGCGACCACTCGGATAGTTGATTTCACGGATGAAGCCGGCCTTGAGGAGCTTGTCGAGGTTCTCCTTGATGACCGCGACCTTCTCCGGGGAAAGCGACGCACTTCGCGCGCGCAGTCGAGCCGGATCTCACCTACAACTTGTGCTCGATCACCTCCTCGAGCGCGGGCATGTCGCGGGTTCCCCAGCGAATATACCCTTGTTGGCGCGAAGGAAGGTGGCGAGCTCGAGTTCCTATTGGAACTCAGCTCGGCGAGGCGATGGATGCACTTGGTCGGTCGCCTTCCTCGGCAAGACGACCTTCGTCGCCCTTGGGTTGGATTGCCGCATATACGGCGGGCATTCTTCGCCGTCGCCTCCGGACATATTTGGGTAGCATGCCCGCAAGAGCCAAACCTTAGTCTCACACCCATGCGCCGCTGCGTCGCCCACTGCGGTGATGATGCCGTTAAGGCGAGCGACTTCATACATCGATGGCCATAATGGTTGGCGCCATAAACTTGACCAAGGTAGGCGCCGAGAATGGCGTTATGACGGAGATCACCCTCGACCACCTCGAAGGTGACTAGCTCGGTGCGGAAGTTGTCAGTCACCCAGAAGGTCACGGGCAAGACCACGCCCGGGGTATGGTCGAACTCCGGGAGCGATCGAAGAAGGGTATGGCGGCGCTCTTGATCTTCGGCAAAGAATCTGCATCCTGTTGAGTGCTCCCACTGCAAAGAAGTTTAGAGAGTCGCGCCGCCGTCGACCATAGCCGCGCCAGCGTATTGCGATGATCGGGTCACGACCAAGGTGGTCTTTAGGTCTCGAGCCATACAGGAGGCGTCCTCCGGAGAAGAAGGTGATGGTGGCCCGGCCCACTTGCGAGTGCTCGGTGGGCCTTCAGCGGTGACTGTAGATGGTTCGTGGGCGGCTTTGACCTCGCGTCGGGTAGTAAGCCCGGCGAGCCGCCAAAGATGACATCGATCCGGCGCTCGCCTCTTTGGAACTCCAAATCGAGGTCGTGCGTGCTCGCGTCTTGGCGTTCACCTGTCGATCTGGTTGTCATCGCCGGAGCCGGGCATCTCGCCCGCCCATCATAGAAGGCGTCGACTTTTGCTCGCTAAGCCTGCGCAGTCCCGCAGTCGTGGCCGCCGCCCTATAAACAGGTAGAACTTTGCCGTCATATCCGGCCCCACGGCCCCTGCGGCTGGCATCGGTCGCCGGGCCTAGGTCGTTAGCCCTCTTCTTTGGGCTGGTTCTGCGCTGGCGGTCGAGGCCGACCTTGGCGGGGTTTGGAGCCCTTACGAGCTGGCCTCGGACCTCGCGGGTGGTCCGTCCGACCGTCGACCACCATGCGGCGGACGCCGCCGCCCGTCGGTCACGCTTCGCTTCTTAAGCGGTGGTGCGTGGTCGGCACCCACAGAATGGGCGGGCGGCCTCTGTTTGGTTTAGACCAAGCTTACCTTGAGTCGTAGTCGCGCTTCGGCCGATCTGCGTCGTCAAGCGTCCGCATATCGCTCGCCATGCGAAAAAGTTTGTTGACGCCGAGCCTCGAGGTGATCTCCGTGTCTTGATGAGCGCCCGGTCGCGACGCCGAACTTGAATGCCTTGATGGCAACTTCGTCGGAGATGCTCGAATCGGGTTCCTTGTGCGGATAAACCGCGCCGCGAAATCACGCGGCTTCGTTCTTGCCTGGATGACACGGTCCAGTCCTTCTCCCTCCTCGGCGCTCGTAACAACTCGAAAGTTGGAGCGGGGCGTTCGGATTTGGCGCCACGACACGAAGGAACCCGGTTTACGGTTGAAAAGCCAGTCCTCGCGGCCCGTCCCAAGACGGTCGAGGTAGTTTGCCATCACCGGCTCGTCACCGCCGCCCGAGTTGCGGTCGAGTAGATGGACAAGAACTTCGTCGGGGTTCTTAGTCCCGTCGGCCTTCGATCGAGCGGGCTTAAACCGAGCCGCCACCGCCTGCGCGCAGACCGTCGGAATCGCCATGCGACCATAGGCCGACACAGTCTTGGCGCGGGTGTAGTCCTCACCGACAAGGTCCTTCTGCTACGGATTGGTCGAGGTCGCCTCGGCGGCCCGACCTTCGGTGGGAACGACCACGATGCGGCGCGGAATCGCTGGAGAATACGCATAGCGGTCTGGACCTTATGGCGCTGGCGGAACGTCCGGGAGAGGTCCGCGGAACTTTCTTGGTCGACTTCGAGTTCGTGTGGCTCGGCTCGGGCCTGGCCCTGCTTGGTGCGGTGCCCGCGGGGCTGTGTGCGCTGCGCCAAAGCCTCATCCCGAGCTTCTTTGCTCGGGGCAGCTCTGCGGGGCGTCCGATGGGTCTTGTGGTGACGGCGGCGGTTGTCATCACTCTTACAGGGAGCGGGTCCCGAGTGTTGACCGGTGCTCTGGCGCGACCTCGGTCGCAGCCCGATCGAGCTCTTCGGCGTGGCTCACCAAAGAGCTCCGACCTCGCCCTCTCGAAGTCGACCATGACCCGGGCGATAAGCGCCGAGGCGCCTCCGTGAAGGGAGCCTAGGGGCCCAGGGCGTCTTGGCCCTCTCTGGGCCTCCGCCGAGGGCGGTTATGGCTTGGTTGATGGCGGCGTGCACCATCCGTGAGGTCTTCGAAGTCTGCGGATCACGGTCATCCGTATTCCCTCCGCGCCTTGGTCGTCCGCCATCGAGCGTCTTGCCGCTTTCGAGGCGTGGCGAAGCGTCGCCAGGACGCTGAGTCGAGTCCGTGCGAATCCGCTTGAGGAAAGTCCGTCGATGAAGTCGCCATGCTCTGGGTTCTTGATGTTGTTCTGCGAATAAGCGAAACAATCGGGCCCCACGGTGGGGCGCCATTGTCGACGATCGGGATCGCCGACCGCAGAAGTGAGTTAGGGTCTCGAGTGATATGGGACGGCGGTAACCGCTCAAGCGAAAGAAAAGTCTGAGCGAGGTTATGGTCGAACAAGACGACAACAAGCGGAGACCGAGATTTATCTTGGTTCGAGCCCTGTTGAAGGTAATAGCTCTACTCGATGCGCCTTTGCGGTTGTTTTCTTAACTAATTAAAGTACAAGGGTGTTTCTGACTCAAGTTCACAATGGCTAAGTCTAAGCTCGAGCTAGGGTGCATTGTGTGTTGTCTTCGTGTCCCCAAAGGACTGTGTTCCTTGGTTTTATACCTCCTTAGCACGCAACGGCGGGCTAGATTCGAGTAGTGGCCTTCGTGCACGTTGAGGGCAGCGATGCTTCGCTTAGAACTTGTTGTACGCATCCATTTCTGCCCCACGACCCGCGCCGAGCAAATCGGTCAAATGCTTGATCCGAAATACAAGGGTGGATCGTGGCCGAACAAGGGCCCGCCATGAGCTCGAGGTCGGCGGGCCGTGCTCGTCTAGCGCTCTAGGTCGGCGCCTCGGCACGCACTCAGTCGAGGCCGGGCCTCCCGAGTCGAAGTCCGTTGACAGCGTGCCGACCGATCAAACGCCCGCCCTCGTCATGCGGGTTTTGGGAATACACGGCACAACCCCTGTGTACTAGCTACTAAATAATTAAAATTCTACACAATCCGATCGCTAAATCGTCAATTTAAATAAACTACTGCTAACCCTAATTAATCTCGTACCTATATCGTTTTCCGATAATAACTACTAAATTCAAAATCACTAAATCGTTTTTATATAAAACTACTAATACAACCGAAATAAACTATTGCTAACCCTAATTCCTAATACAATCTTTTTCTAATTTCTAATACAGTTCAACCCTACTACAACCGAAATTCAACTCTAATACTATATTTCAACCCTAATAAACTATATTGCTAATCCTAATTCGACCATTACAATGAAATTTTTAAAAAAATGACAGAAAATTTTACCTCAATCCGCGACGAAATCCTCCTCTCCTTCCTCGTCCTCCTCTTCCTCCCCTCTTCCTCCTCCTCCTCCTCCTTGCCTTCCCTCCTCTCCTCCCCTCTTCTCCTTTTCTTCCTCTCCCCTCTCCTCTCCTTTTCTCCGGCGGCGATTAGCGAGCGACTCAGGCGCAGTGAAGAAATGAGGCCGAAGGCCGGCGCCCGCGAGTTAACTCCTCTCTGTTGCAATTTAGAATTGCGACAGAGAGCTAAATAGTCCATTGCAATTTAGAATTGTGACAAAAAGGTCAATCGCAGTTCAGAATTGTGACATACGTTTTGTCCTAATTTGGAATTGTGACTAGTGAGTATTTCTGTAATTTTTTTTTGGCATATTATTTATGTAATTTTTTTAAAAAATATATTATTTAAAAAAAATTCACCAATATACCATATATACATAGAGGAGCTGCGCTCTTGCATCGTGCGGAATTCATGGAAGCAGCTGAACGGAGAGACGAACAAATGCTCTCAACTGGTCAAGACCAGTTGCTCGCCGCGTGTTTCGAGTTTATGGAGGAGTGCTTTATTGAATTCACTGATTAATGCATAAACTATACTTGCAGATCCTTAATGTTTAGTGTTGTGCTGTACGTTCGCTTGTTATAGATGAATAATCATGAATGCATCTTATCTGTCGGTAGAAATTAAGTGATGTGTACGGAGGATTATAAAGAAAGACCACACCATCTTGATTGAGAGTCTTTTCATCTTACACTTCGTTTCGATGCTTCTGTTTTCCATGTTTTCCTTTTTAAAAGGAGTGAGCATTTATTTCTCTCCACGGAATGACAAGACACATTCTTCATGCCGGAGTGTCGAATATGCCAGCACGTTGTGCAGTCTTGTGACCATTAGAGATTTAGCAAATACTCGGTAGCATGCATGCTACATACAACGTACGAACTAATCCTATCGTCAGCTTTATCTGCTCTATATAGCTCTCCTATGATCCTATCAATAGGGGCTCGTCCTGTACGCAGCTATATTATTTTCAAGTAACCAATTAACCTGCTTCGCCCATCAAGACTGTAGAGTAAACGTAGGTACGGCCGGTCGGAGTCTCGGAGAGGCATGGCGGCTCCGGCGGCCTTGTTCAACAACGGTGCTCGCGAGGGCCGGCCACGGGACGACGACGACGCAGCAGCCGCCGACCAGCGGCTCGAGCAGCGCCTGCGGCTGTACGCCGCCGTGTACACGATGCTGGGCACCATGATTCTCTTCCGCGCGGCCTTCCCCGACGACGCTAACAAGTACTCCGCCGTCGGTCTCCTGGTGTGGGCGGCAGCCCTGGCTCTGGCACTGCTCTCGGCCCAGCGCCGCCGCTTCCCGCTCGCCGCCAGGGCCGCCGCTCGCCTCGCGCAGGTCGCCATTGGAGCCTTCTTCTAGAAATTATTCATGCATGCAGGCATTATAGATTCCCCCCTCTCACTCCTCTCTATTTATATATGTTGTGTTCCTACTTCCCTAGGGGACGTAAGATATATGCACCTACTATAGCCTGACGCCAACGTGCTTGTTGTGTGTTGGTGTATATAAGTAAAATAAAAGGCAACTTTCTTCTTTCGTAGCAACTTAATTTATTACTCCGAAGTCCGAACCATTTCGCCGATTTTACCTGGAGTGACTAATGGTAATCAAATACTTTGTGCACTGGAGTCTGGAGACTTTGTCAGCGTCGGCGGAAACGACATCGGTTTAGAAACGGAGGAAATAAATATTCTTCAGCGCATTCACGACGATCAAAGGAGATGAGTGCATTGCAGATTTGAAGTGAACTGCATGCTGGTTAATTGCACCTGCTTACCATTTCAGCCAAAGTATAAAATTCTAACACTGTTACTGCCTCATTTATGTTTCTTCTGTTTTGTATTTTTAAGCATAACAAATGAAGTTTAATTATTTTTAAAACTTATCTATATTATCCTAGAATGCTAAAGATGCTACCATAAATGTTTCATATATAACATAATCAAGCTTGTAATTTTTTAAAAAAATCATGTGATGCGCTTCTATTATTTTTATAAAATATCTCAAAAAAAATCAGTTTTTTCAAAAATTTTCATATAAGATGACATTCTTAAGAGTATTGACCCAAATTCGGTCCTCTAAAGTTGAAATTTGGTCAAAAATACCGAGATTTTGATGAAATTTATTGAAATTTCTGTAGTAATTTGAATTTTTCAGATTTTTTTATTTGACTGGAATTTGGAATCTCATCCCCCACTGAAATCCAAAATCTTGGCTGAAATTTTGCCAAAATTTTGAACCTTGGTTGTGACTAGTTAGCTTCAATTTCCCACTTAATTTTCTGCATGGTCTAGGTGTAGTTCAACTGGATAAGCAAAACCCTAACTAGTACTCCATCCATTCCTGAATAGATATACTATTACAAGTTCTTACACTATCACCAAGGTATATTTATAAAAGGCTGTATTACATACTTAACTTCATTATATCTTTAGATGGTGTGTCTTAATCTAGTCTATGATAAAAAGGACATTGAAAATAGCTTAAGGGGATGGGTGTAGGAGAAAAAAAAGATAAAAATTTACATTAAAATTGTAGAACGATATGTATTTAAAAATAAAATTTAAACATGGATTCGAGAACGGAACGAGTACTCCTGGCGGCAGTACATAAACAAATGAGGACACTAGTTGCTGGTGAGCCAGAGAAATTTACCTCATTAGTTTAACGCAACCTTGGATTTCAGCCCAAATATATGTACTTCAGACTTTTGTCTTTTGCACACTCCCTGAATCAATAACCTCCGTAAGAAAATCTTCAGTGGATTAAGGGTATTTTTTCCATCATAACACCTCTCCTCCTTAATATTGATCCAAGCAAATCTAGCTACTGCATTGTCATAGTTAGATCTTGGCAAATAAAATTCTGTATGTTCTTCTCAAATTCTGAGAGAATTTCTAAAAAGAATTTTAATAAAAAAAAACTATGGTTGTGTCTTGTGTAATCCTACCCACTGTATATTAACATTAAGATGCGTTTGGTTTAAGGGCAAAAAAATAGATAGGATCACTCTATCTATCTTTTTTTCACCCATTCCGCTATTTAATTAATTTTTAGCTTCTCGACAGCCGAAACCTTTGTTATAGTGCTAACTTTCTCATCAGCTTAGAATATGAATTTTGTTTCTAAGTGAGTGTTGGAAGTAGGTAGGAGGCTACGATCTGGTATCCCAAATCGACTACAACTCAATCTGAGGCTGAGCTACCCCGACTATATAAGGCCGGGGTAGGTATTCTCTGGACTGCACTTCGTCAACCTCCAGCCATAGTTTAGCTATCGTCTAAATCCAATCTTCATTGTAACTAGAGCTAGACACATTGTTCTGTATTCTATACATCAGGTTCATACATTATCCGCATAGGACGTAGATTGTTACTCCCTCCGGGGGTCTGAATCTATATACATCGTGTGCCGCCATCTTTGTGCTTGACTTTACTACGCCGAAGATATCCGTAACTATAAATTTATTGTTGATATCTAACATTCGACAAGAGCAACACTGAAAAAAAAAAGAGAAAACACCGGCCTAGCAAAAGAGCCACACAGACATACAACTAAACAACAGGCAGCCAGATGACTACATAGGAACATACAACTAAACAACAAAAATTAGGTTTCTAAGTGTCGGTTTTTGCTCTGGCAAAAGATCGGCTTCTGGCTTGTGCTTTATCCTAAATACAGTAAAAAACCTGTTGCGTTATAAACTATGTATTTTGAAACGTCCTAACGTTCTAACAAGAGTAAGACACCGACGGCTCTGAGCGACGGTGGCTTCTAACCGGCGCCGGCGGCATAGGTACGAACGCTCATGTTTCACGTCAACACCGAGCCCAACTTGGCCTTCTCCGAGCGCAGGACGACTACTGCAAATGGTGCCATGCACCAAGATTGTAATTTGTTGTTGCTCTGTGTTTCTGCCGATAGATAAGATGCATTCATGACTCAACTATATATAACGAGCGAAGAACACAGCACTAAACGTTAAGGATCTGCAAGTATAGTTTATGCATTAATTAGAGCGCGTTTGGTTGGGTGTACAAGGGTGAACCGAACCATCCCGTACAGAATTTGGTTCTGTCTTTGCGTTTGGTTGGTTGAACGGAACCATTTGGTACAGGATGAGATGGTACAGATTCTTGGAATATTCCAAAAAGATGCTGCACCATCTCGTACGAAAAATTTGGCCGAACCAATCGGTTCAGGACAGGATCGTTCACTCGCACCATCCCTTAAACCAATCTCATCCCTCAATCCAATCTCATCTCATACCATCCTGTATCATTTCATCCATATAACTAAATAAAATCTTGTATCATTCCATTCAGACAACCAAACACTTTCTCTGTACCATCTTATCCAAGATTATTCTATCTATCTTATACCATCTTATTCCATTCATCATCATATACTTCAATAAAGCACTCCATAAACTCGAAACGCCCAGTCAGCAACTGGTCGGCGGTCGCACAGCCGGCGCTCACCGGTGGGCAGCGCACGCAGCACCGTCTTAACCAATTGAGCTCACTTATTCGTCTCTCCGTTCAGCTGCTTCCATGAATTCCGCACGATGCAAGAGCGCAGCTCCTCTATGGCTCTATGTATGTACATTGCTTCCCTGCTCTTCCCATCATCTCTTTCCCGGCCTCCGATGAGGCCGTTCTCATCTCTCATAAAAAAAACCTACTCCATACAGCATTACAGCCTTCCAATTCTGATGGAGAATCTAGCCCAAATCCCGATCGTCACAAGGAAGAAGCTACGGATGACGGGCTCCATTCTGGCACATGAAGGGGCCTGCCAACAGGCTCAGCTACGTACAGCGATGGACGGGCATCAAACACGGCGGATGGCAACGACTTTTTCAATGGTAGCGCGATTTGAGACATCATCGACTTCGGTAGTGATCATGTGCTTTGGCCCCTGATAAGGTTTCTGATGATGTCGTTATCGCTAAGCAATCCAATGAAAAGGGGGAGTGCTCTGCGATCCAGGCTGGTAGTAATAAAAGCTACGTTCAGGGGAACATGTTGGATGCGGTTTTAGGCTCTATTGCAGTCTAAGAATAACAGGAGACCATTCATTTGGTTTGCTATGCATTGGAGGTTGTGGCGTTGGATATTTTTTCCAAGAATGGATGGAGAAGCAATTATAGAATTTGCTTTTAATTTTACACTCTCTTTGTCTCTGTTATTCAATAATGCTATGCGGATGTGATATTTGTAAGAACTCAGCTGTGTGCAATTGCAGAGGCCAGATTTTAATCCTTTATCTAAAAAAATGTGCTTTGGCCCCAGCATAATTTCGACGGAAGTTGCATGTAGCATATGTGGCTAGGACAACTTTGTTTGGTGTTGGATTTATATAAAAAATCATTTGATTTTCAGAAATAATTTTAGATTTCTTCAGTTTCATTTGCTCTCCTTCCTAAACGAACTTTTCGGTCATGTTCTTCTTTGGCGAGTTCTCAGCCAGACTTTTTTTTTTACCTGTGATGGATTTTATCATGTTGACTCACCTAGATGACGATGACGACACGTGTGCTGAAGATCGGCACCAAGCCAAGGTGGACGTTAATTTTTTTATGGCCAACTACAGGAGTGGCCCTCCCTCGTAGGGGAACAGAGATAGGGCTATGTAGGAGTGAAAACGGGTCATATTTTTTCCATCCATTTTGGAGCCGGATCCGATCGGCATCGGATTTGAGAAAGATTTAGACTATGTGGTTGGATCTGGGATAGGATCCAGATATTTGAATCCGGATTCTGGGTCAGATTGGGGGTAGACAGTATCTAAACAATCTATGACGAAATCCAAATATTGAGTAAAAGTTGCATCCGAATATCCGAATAACATTGGCCTTTGGCTGTTCGGCAGCCTAGCCCATAGAACGCTTGGCCTAGTGGCCTGTTCCACTGCCCCTAACCCTACGTTCTGCTGCAACGAGGCGCGTACAGCTCCGCCTCCAACCTCGCTCGCTCCGCCTCCAGCCTCGCTCGATCCTTCGAATGGGTCTTGGCCTAGCGCTGCCCAAATCCCCCTGGCCGGGTCTCCGTCTGAGCCGCACCTGCCTCCATGCCCCCTGAGACGCGCCACCTCCTCCGCACCAGGTGATCAGTCACCTGTGTTCGAGGTTGTTCCAGAGGAGAGCTCCTGGGTGGTCGTACGCGCCCCTCCCCGACGACCTCCAAGCTGTCTCCAACTGGACTGGAGTGCCACCCACGAGGTCCACACCCGCGTCCTCCTCTAGCCTGACTCCCTGCTTGCACTCCAGGACACCCTCGTCACCGTAGCATCATTCAGGTCTGTTTTCTTGGGGAAATAATCACTCTTCATACATGCAAGGATAACTGTCTTGGTGATTTTGATATTAGATTTAGAATGTGTTATCGAAAAAAAGGTAATAGTACGAGAATTGACAAGAGTATTTAGCGCAAATTGGTTCTTAATTCTTAGTATCCAAAATTCTGAACCATAACCATACTAAATGGAAGTTCTGAATTCTACAAGTGGATGTCTTGAAGCTACAGATCGAGCACACCAAGGCGAAGAACCGAGCGGTGGACGAACATCTTGAGGCTCTCAATAAGGACAAGAAAGGCGTCCTCTAGGTGCTCGGCCGTGCCAATGTCTCCATGCTGGTGTAGCTCCTCATGGCGTCCTCGCCCAAGGTGCGGGAGAAGGCCGCCACAGTCATATGCTAGCTCGCTAGCTTGCTGAATCAGGCAACTGCGAAAGGATGCTCGTTTCAGAGGGTGCGTTGCTGCCACTCGTCCAGTTGACCGAATCTGGTAGCCTCGTGGTCCGTGAGAAGGTCGTCATCTCGCTGCAGCGCCTGTCCATGTCACCTAACATTGCCCACGCCATTGCCGGCCACGGTGGCACCTACCCACTCATTGAGATCTGCCAAAATTTGTTTGATAATAGATAATAGAGGAAGTAGAAGATGACTTGGCAGCCAGCTTGGCAAAACCACCAGCAAAACTAGAGTACGGGGGTTATTTGCACCGGTATTGGAAGTTGAGAGGGGTTAAATAACCAATTTATAGATTGAGGGGTTATTTGAACTTTTCTAATAGTTAGGGGTGTAAAATGAACCTATTCCTACTTTATACATTATGTAAGAGTTTATACAGTGCCACATGGTTGGTAGGCATGGTAGCTGAGTTGAGAAAAAAATTAGCAATCTTGAGGCATGAAATTTAATTATTATTTAATTCCTTTAAGTAATATCATCGAAGTCCAAATGCATTGTAATATCTCTTAGCAGAGGTATATCTAGATTTTTCAAAAAGTATGGGGGTGCCGGTGCATTCCCGGCACCCCAGCTGGTTCGTCCACTCCTGCTTGCTCTTGCAACACTGCCCAACATGTATGCTTATTTTTGCGGACATTCTTGTTGATCCTAATTAGGACATAGAAGTGATGGTTTAGACATTCTATTTAGTAGTCAGGATGTGTGAATATGCAACATCCGCGCTTTGTCTTGTTATTCAAAATCTAGTTATAGTTTGATTTTGATTCTGAATAACTCAATCCAGGGGAAATCGACGCTTGAATCTTGCTCTTTCCTAAGCCTAAGATTTTCAGACTGAAGAAAATGTTTTGCCTTTTACCATGTTCTGGTTTTTGTCCCTTCATTTCTTTTACCTACCCAGTCCAGCATGTCTAACAGATAATTTTTCTTAATGTTCCAGCTGTGGAGCCATAACTCATGACAAGAAATCATGCATGGAGCGGCCTCGAAATGTGGGAGCTAAATGGACTAATACGAACATAGCGCCGGATGAGAAAGTGGAGTCATTTGAACTCCATTATGATGGAAAGCGTGATCGCTGGAATGGTTATGACCCATCGACCTACACTCGCGTTATTGCAGACTACGAAGCTAGAGAAGAGGCTAGGAAAAAGTATCTGAAAAGAACAACAACAGCTCAAGAAACTTGAGGAGAAGGATGGTGAGCAGGATGGTGAGAATGTGGGTAGAGAGGAGGATGAAGAAGATGGTCTGAAGATAGATGAGAGCAGTCAAATGGATTTTGCTAGGGTAGAGAAGCGTGTGCGCACAACAGGTGGTGGTAGCACTGGAACTGTGAGGCATGTCCTGATTTACAAACAAATTCCATTCCTTCGAATTACTAGGGCGTGTGCATCTGAGATGTATCAACAATCGGTTTTTAATGCTTATGCTCTGTGTTAATCTTCTTCACAGGAATTTGCGTATTAGAGAAGACACTGCAAATATCTTCTGAATCTTGATGTGAAAACTGCATATTATGATCCAAGAACCCGTTCCATGCGTGAATACCCTTTGCCAGATGCAGACCCCAGTGACAAGTTCTATGTGGTAAGTGACGGACAACATACAAGCTCAATGCTTTACACTTTGTTAGATGTCATATCAAAATCTTCTGTTGGCTAGGCTATTTGTATTCAGCATTCGGATGCATTATTATGACGCAGGGTGATAACCAAAATCGACTTAGTGGACAAGCTCTGGAGTTCAAGCAATTCAACATCCATGCGTGGGAAGCTTTTGACAAGGGGCAGGATATCCATATGCAAGCAGCCCCATCTCAAGCTGAACTACTGTGCAAGAATTACAAGATCAAGAAAGAGCAGTTGAAATCTGAAAGTAAGGATAAAATTATGGAGAAGTATGGGAATGCTGCATCAGAAGAACCGATTGCTCGAGAGCTTCTTCTTGGACAAATTGAGAGAGTAATTGAGTATGACCGGACTGGTCGAATAATCGAAGGACAGGTTAATGCATAATACTCATCGTTGTTAATTGTGCCTTTCTAGTCACATGCTGTCCTCGGAATACTTTCTGCTAGGATTTAAGGAGGATGTGATTCCATTCTAATGCTGTCCTTGAAATTCGAAGTTTTTAGAGAAAATTTCTAATTAACCTCTAAAAGTTGGCCGGATCTCTAAAATATCATTGCGAAACTGCCATTTTTTTATTGCTATCGGATCTCAACTTTCATCCCTGTCACTTCCGTAGTGACTTGTTACTTGGCCGTTAACTTATAGGTGGAAAGACGATTCTGCCCGTTTTCTTCCTCGTCATTTAATTAGCAGCAGGAGAAGAGCAATGAAGTGCCGGGAGATTTGTAGCACTGACAACTTTGTGCAGAATTGGCATGACTGCGTTTGAAGCACTGACGTCTGATACGAACAAGGAATGACATGCTGTTTGTGAGTTGCTGACGTTGCGAAAGACATCAGATGATTATGTACAAAGCAGAGTGAAGATGTACTCGTTCGTTTTTTGAAACTGTGTAGGTTCCTGGTAATCACGATATAACCAGATAGCCAGATATATCGGGGAGCATCTAGTTTGAGGTTACTGTCAGCTAGAAAATTTGAGGACGCCTTTGTATACCATACCACGTGTCATCTATTCTGTTCACTTCCACGTCTATGCCCTTTTCGCTACTCACTTCTTCCGCCCTTTTATCTTACACTCTTAACACAAAAAATTCAAATAAAACCAGAGTTTCAACTCTAAAAAATTTCAAATCGGAAAAAATTCAACTTGGGGAACTTTAGTGTAACATTCCGTTTTTCAAGTTCTTGAACTCGAATTTCAAAATCCGAACCCGTGAAAATTTTCTCGAATTTAATTCCAGCTTAAATTGAATTTTTAAAGTCAACCCGGATTTAATTTGATTAATCCATATTTCAAATTAAATATTTCTTATTTTATTGGGTTCCTTGTGATTCATTTGATTTTTCTGTATTTTTGGAGATTTATTTGAAGTTATTTGCTATTTACTTGAATTATTTGAAGTTTATTTGGATTCTCTAGATTTTTATTTAATTCCCAAATTCTTTTTCCTCCGGGCGGGCCAATTCTCCTGTTCATTTCAGTTCGGCCCGTTACTGTGCGCTAAGGCCCAGCCCGTTTCTTCGCACAGCCAACACAACCGAAACCCTAGATCCTAGACCGTTGATCGTCGATCCAACGGCTGTAAATCGCGCCGCCACTCCCACAGTAAACCCTAACCCTACCGTTCCTCTCTCTCTACCGTCTGATACCGATCCAACGACCCACGACGCGCCACGTCGCCTCGCTTTATGCAGCCAAAACCCTAGCCGCGGTTGATCTTTAACTTCGTGACATTTCACGCCCCCTAGGCTATTTAAGCCTTCTCGGTTTGCGTCGCGCACTCTCCTCTCGTGCGCCCTATCCCTCAAGTTTCACCGTGGAGCGCCATCTGGAGGTCATGCGACCTCATGGGAGTTCCCAACCCGTGCGAGAGCTTTCTCCGTTTTCCCTCAACTCCGGTGAGTCTCGCCGTGTTCTTGGTACCATTAGACTCGTCGCAGTGATCTTCCTCTTTTCCACTCAAAACCGATCGCTAATCGAACCGTTTCTGCCGTTTGCTATGGTTTCGTCTTCAAGTCCGGCGTGTTGCGCCGCCACCTCGCTTCGGTTTTCTTCGCCGGTTCCCAGCCGTTCGATTCTCCTTCAGCGGCTGGATCAATGCCACGTTCCTCCGGTAAGCCACTTCGCCACAGCCACCACTTCACTGCCTTGTTGTCGCCGCGTGGCCACGTCACGAGCCATGTGAGCGCCACGTCGTGCCATGTCTACGCCTTGTCATCTACCACTTCATCGCCATGTGTTCGCCCCGTGTCTGCCACGTGTTGCCAAGTGTGCGCCACGTCGCGCCATGTAAGCCTTAGTCATGTGTGTATGCCTTGTCACTTTCCATGCGTCGCCGTGTCCACCACGTGTTCGCCAAGTGGGTGCCACATCACCGCCATCGTTCACCTTAGGTCTGTGTGGCGCCACGTGCATGCCACGTGTCGCGCCACATCACCCCATGGCATCCTCGGCACTCCGAGCCCACCATAGACCATGTCAATGACACAGGGACCCCACCGGTCAGCGATAGTATTTTTTTTCCGATTATTTCCCGAATAACCAAATGTCCAACCAATCCTAGCTCAACACGTGTCACCATAGGGTATTTTCTGATTTTCTCTTCCGGGAAACTTCGGAAGGTCCGTTCTCCTCCGTTCGAACTCCGATTTGAGCGATTCAAATTTCTAAATTCATCTAAAATCAAGATCTATCTGTTGATGTCATTTTTATGAATTTTTGGATTTTATTTATTTCTGTTTTATTTATTTCTTGTCTCGATTTGCGTGTTTAGCGTGTAGGCAGCCTTGTCGGTTGAGCGGCGGAGCATCCAGCGGAGGTAGCAGCAGCGGTGAGGTTGAAGGCAAGTCTCCTTGACCATATTGAACCCAAGTTTACGAAATGCTATTTTGTTGTAAAGTATTGCATGCTCATTAATTTGCGTCTTAGTACTTTAAAGTCATTTTAATGCTTAGTTAAATTCCAACTTTGCTATGCCCACATTTGTATTAATCTCGCCAACCATTGACACCCTAGGAAAACTAATTACTGTAATTAATGGTAAACCTTTTATTATGGGAATGTAAGAAAATGCTTAGCCATGCTTAATCACGTCGGTACCTTACCATTATGGAAATGCTTTCATATGTGATTCAAAATGAATTGTGGAAATTATGGCAATTGGTGTTGCCGGTATTAATTTGAAAATAAAAGTGAAAAATGGTTTAGACCGGGGCGGATTGGTTGTATGGCGGGTGCGGGATGCACAAAATTCTGGAATGTGATTGTCCGCCCCAGTCAATTAAGGACCCGGTCGTGTGTTACCATGGGCCATGCTATACAAGTACAACCACATGTCTATATGGGTGCGACACAGCTAAGTAATTTGCATGTATCGTTATTTGACTTCGCCATTTGGGTTGTGCGGTTTCTCGGGATGGTACTTGCAAGGCGCAAGAGGGGGCTTCTATCTTGGGTGGGATGCCCTAACAATGGTGAAACCTCGTGGGAGTCTGTGGCGGTATGTGCATTGTAAAGGCCTTGTCATGATCTCCTGCCAAGACACCAAAGGAAGTGTGTCAATAGCTTGGCGAAAGGGTTGATCATGTCGTGTGGGTAAAGTGTACCATCTCTGCGAGTCTTAAAACTACTTGAGTAGCCGTGCCCACAGACAAGGGCAAGCATGGGCAGCTTTCACATAGTAGATTTTTACGGTTTTTGGTTTTAAATTGAAAAATGATGATTTGGTTTAAAATGAAAATGTGGTTGGGAATCATGACTGCTAGAGCTCCCAGTTGGTTTGGCGGCTAGAGCCAACCGGTAGTTGGAACGAAAAATTGTTATACTTCAATTTAATTAATTATGCTATTTACATTTTGTGAAATCTTTGCTTTATGAAGTTATTACTTGTATTTAAATTTAAATTTTAAGCTTTATGCAAAATGAACCCTATATGCCATCCTTTGTTTAAGCCTTGCATTTAGTTATTTGCATTAAGTTTAGAGACTTCTTGGTATGTTGCATACTCACCCTCGCGTTCAATGCGGGGTGCTTATTCCATAAAGCAAATGATGGGAGAAGAGGCTATCAAAAGCCTGCGATCCACCGTTCGACATCGTGGTGAAGACTTTGATGAGGAGGATGGCGCGATCTTCTAGGGAGCGTGCCCCGTCGGTTGCTGTGGGCACTGATTAGCCCTTTTGGTTCTACTTTTCATTGCTACATTTTCACTTAAGCCGTAAGGCTCCATACTTGTAATAATGTGATGATATTGTTACACTCTTTTGCTTATTCTTGTTGTTTACTTTATGATATATACGTGTTATCATCATTGTCTGTTGTGTCGCTTAGCTGTTCTGGACTAGCGGTTGAAACACGAGGGTCCGGTTTGGCGATCCGGGTCCCCACAGAGGTGGTATCGAGCCATATCGATTGTAGGTCGCAACCCTAGTTAGAATGGTCGTTAGCATTGGAAAAAACCAATTCAAAATCATATTTTCTGAAGCTAGTGTATTTGCAAAATGTAGACTTTGCTATTCTTTCCTCATCCTTAAGATGCTACTCTTACCCTACCTTCAATTTGTTTTGTAAACAAATACCTCTTTCCTTAAAAGTAATTCTACTTGGTGGTTTATCTTAGCTATTGCTTCGAAGATGTTCGAGACACGTCATTGTCATCCTTCATGCCGTCGATGAAGACTACAATGTATCGACAACCATCTCAAGGAACATGCAACATTTCGCTACCCTCAACAAAGCGTATAAAGCTTGAAGATTTTACTTCATGAAGAGACCACGTCACCCAAAAAAAAAGCGGAAGATTAGAATATATTAGAACCTACCATAAGATAAGCACCCTTACGTGTAGCATATTATTCCGCTCTAGTTATATAGAGCAATTTACGTTGTCGTTATGTTTAGCTACTTGAAATTGGTCTTTATCACAATGTCGGGATCTGATTTATGTGTAAACTTAACCTCTTGGTTAAAGTTTCACAATAAGTTGTCCTTATGTGTGAATATGGAAAATTTAACCCATAGGATAACTAAGAAGTTATAAAATAGTTTATCTCTTATCTCTATAAAACTTCCACAAAGTTATCTCCTTTTCATAGAACTTCTTACCAGTGTAACCATTATGGTCATCAACCTTTCTTAAAATAAAACCTCAATGAGATTAGTGTCTAGGTCTCCATTACTACTCTTAGCTTTGCTTGAGATCACACCATTCATATATAAACCAAGTTAAGATCTTACCACATTAGCAACACCAAACTAGCTTATCTTGCTTTAGGCTAGTTAAAACTTAATGATCTAATAATAATTTCTAATCATATTTTAAAACTCATCTCATTTGCTTATCTAGATTATATACCATAAAAATGAGCTAGAACCGGAAAAGTTCTGTATACAATGGAAAGCTTGAATGGTTGTTTAAATGAAAAGCTGGAAGAATTGAAAGTCCTATTTTTCTAAAAGAGATATAAAGAGAGTTGCATCATTATACATATACTCTTTTCTAATCTATAGAATTTAGTCTCCTTATTTATGTACTCGTTTCCTTGTGTAGAATTTTCTTTCTTCACTCTTAAGTCATCCTTTTAGAAATATTTCTTTTCTTATTCTTTTTGCGAAATGAAAACCACAAACAAATCTTTTGAAAAGAATTATGGTAACAAGTCAGCAATATCATGACGTCTGTATCAACAACTTCAAGAAGATGGGGATAGTGAAGCATCACAACCTCTTTGACTTCATAGAAGCCTTGGAAGACTAACACAACAAGTGGAGCAAAAAAAAAAGAAAAGAAAAAAAATGTTAGAATCTGTAACCATGGTGTAAATGCTCACCATAATTGGACAAATCACCAAATGCACACCTTTCTGTTCTAAAAACTCGCACAAGATATTTCTAATATTGGTGTAGCTTCTATCAGAAAAGGAAATGGTTTAAACTAGAAACCTACTTCTATATCTTATTTGATACCTACACATTGTTCTTTGAAGTATTGTCAACCCAGTCAGTCCGAAGTTCGTGCTTGCACTCGCTATGGAGAAATGGGTTATGTCATTGATGAGAGTGCAATCAATTGCTCATTTGTGAAGGAAATCATTCTCCTAGAAAATATCCTGTAAGTAATATAAACATTACCCTTGTGAATGTCAAGATTATTGTCTAGTTCAATGCCCTTGATCGATAGTCGCCAATACAATTTTGCTCAAGATTTGGTGATCAAAAGAGGAAGAAAACCAACCACACAAGAAATATCACTTAAGGAATTATAGAAATAACACTTGATCCTAACTACCTTCACTAAGAAAGTAGTAAATGGTAATCTCCAATGGCATGTTCCTTGTCGATAAAGAAAATCATTAGGCTAAAGAATGTTACGAGAAACAACAAATTGAAATTCACAAGATAATATTAAGTATACAAATAACTGAACATGACATCATGAGAAAAGCGTGAATGCTTCAAGCTGTCACGAAAGGAACCAAATTCCTAAACGATGTCCACAAGTGAACAAATATCTCCTATAGTCGTAGACATACCAAGAATTTCAGCATCAAGTTTATAACTCCAAGAATAGAAGAAATAAAATCAAGCGGTTCACTTCAAGAAGCGAGATAAAGAAAAGGGCGATTGAGCGAAGATGCTTGTCCTAAAAGAATTCGCTCAACTTTATCCTCAATCTCAATCGTCATCTATTCATCTTTCTAATAACACCAATGAATAATTATGCAGTAAAATATATATATATATATATATATATATATATATATATATATATATATATATATATATATATCGGAAAGTCAATATTATTTGCCTTTGCTATGAAAAACATAAGTATTATGCCAATCTGTTGCCTTAAGCAAGAAGCAAACTCCACCTCATTCTCAACCCGACAAGCTACGCAACATTCTCTAAGGCAACCTCAAGAATTTGAAGACAAACACTTCCTTAGACATATATCAATCCAACTCAAAAGGTTAATCCAATCATTAAGTGGCGTTCACTAACACATGAATTCGCGAAGAAATTTATGACCGCGGTGTAGTGCTAGGTATGATACTTATGTATTTGAACCTTACCAGGTATAAGTTTAATTTTAAGATCAACTCTTTGATCCTAGTCACTTCTGATCATCTATTTTATATCATTAGCAAACAACCTTTACATTGTTTCAAATAAAATGGGTAATGTCACTTGTATCAACCGAGAAGAACTTGAATACCTCGCCAACACCTACCCAAGAAGAATTTTACTTCACCTCGACAAGGAAAACATCAATAATTTCCAAGCTATCTCAAAGACCTAGGAAACATCAAGTGTCTAGAACAACCCCACCTCGATATCAGGCTCTGAACGTAAACATCTTTCTTATGTGATTGTACCCGGCACTTGTTGTGGTATTGAGTACGTCCCTTGTGTATTCAATTCCTGCAATCAATCTTTTGAGTCTATACATTTTAGTCCTTCATAGTTTTCAAAACCAAAGAAAATGAAAACCCTTTGTTTACCAAAGTGAGCAAACAAGTTAAATCACCATGAATCATCTTATAATCCTCTTACCTCAACCCAATACTTGAATTATCTATACATGTTTTCCAATTTAAAGTCAACTCGAAATGACATTTATTCTCAGCTCATTTAAATCACTAACGTTGAATTATCTGAGATCAACCATTGTATTCAAATACCTTTCTTGATATTAAACATTCAGTTTTCCCCAAATGAGAGTAATGACAATGCATCTTTTCTTTCACCTCAAATATTCTAATCATACCACATACCACTATATAAATTAGATTATTAACAATACTAGTTATTTAAACAAAAGAGACATGTAGAAAGTATTAGTATCTCTCATCTGCTTACCTAAAATTAAAATAGAAGTCTTCTCTATTTCTCGCACATCAACTAGGAATCACAAGACGAAAGTCCAGTGGAGCAATCATCCGGAAGAGGAAGCCACCTGGGAGCGCGAGGAGGATCTTCGAGCGGACTACCCCAACCTTTTTCCCCAGTTAGTTCCAAATCTTGGGGTCGAAATTTCTTGTTAGGGGGGAGGATTGTAACATTCCGTTTTTCAAGTTCTTGAACTCGAATTTCAAAATCCGAACCCGTGAAAATTTTCTCGAATTTAATTCCAGCTTAAATTGAATTTTTAAAGTAAACCCGGATTTAATTTGATTAATCCATATTTCAAATTAAATATTTCTTATTTTTATTGGGTTCCTTGTGATTCATTTGATTTTTCTCGTATTTTGGAGATTTATTTGAAGTTATTTGCTATTTACTTGAATTATTTGAAGTTTATTTGGATTCTCTGGATTTTTATTTAATTCCCAAATTCTTTTTCCTCCCAAGGGCCAATTCTCCTGTTCATTTCAGTTCGCCGTTCATTTGTGCGCTAAAGGCCCGGCCGTTTCTTCATACGACCAACACAAATAAAACCCTAGATCCTAGACCGTTGATCGTCGATCCAACGGCCGTAAATCGCGCCGCCACTCCCACAGTAAACCCTAACCCTACCGTTCCTCTCTCTCTACCGTCTGATACCGATCCAACGACCCACGACGCGCCACGTCGCCCGAAGCTTTGCGCCGCCGCCGAAACCCTAGCCGCGCGGTTGATCTTTGGCTTCCGTGCCATTTCACGCTGCCCTAGGCTATTTAAGCCTTCTCCGGTTTGCGTGCCGCACTCTCCACTTCGCGCCGCCCCTATCCCCTCAAGTTTCGCCAGTGGAGACGCCGTTTGGAGGCTGTGCGACCTCGCCGGAGTTCCCAACCCGTGCCCGAGCTTTCTCCGCCGTTTTCCCTCAACTCCGGTGAGTCTCCGCCCGTGTTCTTGGTACCATTAGACTCGTCGCAGTGATCTTCCTCTTTTCCACTCAAAACCGATCGCTAATCGAACCGTTTCCACCGTTTGCTATGGCTTCGTCTTCAAGTCCGGCGTGTTGCGCCGCCACCTCGCTTCGGTTTTCTTCGCCGGTTCCCAGCCGTTCGATTCTCCTTCAGCGGCTGGATCAGTGCCACGTTCCTCCGGTAAGCCACTTCGCCACAGCCACCACTTCACTGCCTTGTTGTCGCCGCGTGGCGCCACGTGCAGGCCATGTGAGCGCCACGTCGTGCCATGTCTACGCCTTGTCATCTACCACTTCATCGCCATGTGTTCGCCCCGTGTCTGCCACGTATTGCCAAGTGTGCGCCACGTCGCGCCATGTAAGCCTTAGTCATGTGTGTATGCCTTGTCACTTTCCATGCATCGCCGTGTCCACCACGTGTTCGCCAAGTGGGTGCCACATCACCGCCATCGTTCACCTTAGGTCTGCGTGGCGCCACGTGCATGCCACGTGTCGCGCCACATCACCCCATGGCATCCTCGGCACTCCGAGCCCACCATAGACCGTGTCAATGACACAGGGACCCCACCGGTCAGCGATAATATTTTTCTTTTTCCGATTATTTCCCGAATAACCGAATTTCCAACCAATCCTAGCTCGACACGTGTCGCCATAGGGTATTTTCTGATTTTTCTCTTCCGGGAAACTTCGGAAGGTCTGTTCTCCTCCGTTCGAACTCCGATTTGAGCGATTCAAATTTCTAAATTCATCTAAAGTCAAGATCTATCTGTTGGTATCATTTTTATGAATTTTTGGATTTTATTTATTTCTGTTTTATTTATATCTTGTCTCGATTTGCGTGTTTCGCGTGTAGACGACGCATCGGTTGAGCGAGCGGAGCATCCAGCGGAGGTAGCAGCAGCGGGTGAGGTTGAAGGCAAGTCTCCCTTGACCATATTGAACCCAAGTTTACGAAATGCTATTTTGTTTTAAAGTATTGCATGCTCATTAATTTGCGTACCGTACTTTAAAGTCATTTTAATGCTTAGTTAAATTCCAACTTTGCTATGCCCACATTTGTATTAATCTCGCCAACCATTGACACCCTAGGAAAATTAATTACTATAATTAATGGTAAACCTTTTATTGTGGGAATGTTAGAAAATGCTTAGCCATGCTTAATCACGTCGGTACCTTACCATTATGGAAATGCTTTCATATGTGATTCAAAATGAATTGTGAAAATTATGGCAATTGGTGTTGCCGGTATTAATTTGAAAATAAAAGTGAAAAATGGTTTAGACCGGGGCGGATTGGTTGTATGGCGGGTGCGGGATGCACAAAATTCTGGAATGTGATTGTCCGCCCTAGTCAATTAAGGACCGGTCGTGTGTTACCATGGGCCATGCTATACAATACAACCACATGTCTATATGGACTAGCGCGGTTGAAACACAGAGGGTCCGGATTTTTAAATAGGGAAATTTCAACTAAGAAATTTCAGCTTGGAAAATTTCAGATCGATAACTCTCAACTCGGGAAATTTCAAATATAAAAAAATCAAGTGGGTAGGAAAATGTCAGAACGAAAAATTCCAAGCTCGAATCCAACAAAATTCAACTCGACTTGTCAAATTGAAAAAGTTTCAAGTAGGGAAATTTTAGAACAGAAAATTCAAGCTTGAATCCGATAAAATTCAACTAGATTCAGAGTTACAACTCTTTATATTTGTGAGGCATAGCGACCGTTATTTAGGCTCAATAGACACACCCCATGTTTCCCCCTCTCCCAGCAACGCTCGGCTCCATGTTTTCCCTGTCATATAGAGCCTGTTTGGTTGCCTTCATAGTTCAGCCACGCTGTATGAGATCAGTCAGACAGGTAGGAGCTAGTCAAGCTGAGTGAATGCAAGAGGATATTGTTTGGTTGGTTGTATGAGAGTAAGCAGGTTACGTAGAGATGTTGTTTGGTTGGTTGCACTAGAAGAGAAGTGGGGAGACAATTTTAAGAGAGGGATGAAACAAATTAAAAACAAATACTAGAAAATCAATAAATTTTAAAACAAAAATAAAAATTTTAAAAACAAACAATAGGAAATCAAAAATCCAAAAATGAAAATTTTAATCTTTTGAAATTTATATGGCAAGTGTGGTCTAGTTTTGTTCGAAAAAATGTCAGAAACACAAAGGTGAAATCAGTTCAGTGATCGAAGATACTAATCAAAAGATATAGCAAAAATTTAGATGAAAATCGAATTGAAAACGCCGATATCATCTTTGATGCCGGCGATGCATGCAATTTCATTTGGAGCAGCTCGCTCATACGGCCGATTTCCACGTTCTCGGTGATGCGAGGCTAGAGGAGGAATATTGCATCAACTCATGCAAACTCCGAGCAATATGCAAGTAGCCAAACACATAAAAAAAAAAGAAAAGCTAGAAGCTACATCTATAGATGTAAATTTCTATATATACTGACAACCAAACATACCCTTATAGGCTCCCTCAATAGACGCAGCGAAGGACACGATACGCTCCCTGTTTTTCCTCCTCTCCCAGCACCTCGGGAAATTCTTTCCTTGTGGGCATTCAATCTTTACTAGAACTAGAGTGTTTTGCTGGCTAGAAACAACGGTATCATCTAATTAGATAAATCAAGAACATACGAGCAAAATACAAGCTGGAAAAGGCGATAGCATAGTCGTAGAAACATATTTTTCTTCATGTTTTCCCTGATATGATCAGATGAACACCCAAATACAAGTACTTACATGCAACCAAGGCACGGCTCAGGCCCTTTCCTCCTCGACGTGGTGGCCATGCCGAAGCAGGACATGGTTGGCTTTGGCTTGGTGCTGTGTCTGTCTGCGAGAGATCACACACACACACACACAGAGAGAGAGAGAGAGAGAGAGAGAGTAGGAAGGTGATGCTCTTTTTTATAGCGTGCCGTGGTCGGCGTTCGGAGACTCACGCTATGTGGTTGACTAGTACATTTTGTTGGGTGGCAGCCTGCAGGGCATCTTGCTTGCTTGCGCATTCGCCGCTGCTGCTTTTCTTACCGGAGGGGGTTGTCAAACTTGAATTCCCTCTGGTTTGGTTTCAGTGTTTATTCTGTCCGTGAGTGCTCAGATGTGTAATCGTCCCGTCGCCGTTCCTTTCCGGCGGTGCTGTCCTTGCCACTCTTCCTGCAGGCTGTCCCTGCACATCTAAAACAGAGAACAATGCAAAACTTGTTTTGGGGCAAACTCCCTCTCTGTTGTTCGATTTCTCAAAACGACAATACAGGAATATAAATAGTACTCAGGATTACAGACTCCGAAACAAACTGGGAACCGGACTCCTAACTACTAGAATCCGGATCGGTAAACTATTTGAATTAGAAACTAATAGTGTCAAGATTATCCTGACATACTTCCCCCTAATCTTGACATGGCTCAAGGTCTCTCACTCCAAGCAATTGTCTCATCTCTGCAAACTTGACACTCGACAATGCTTTAGTGAGTATGTCTGCCCGCTGCTCGCCGGTACTGACGAACTCCACAACAATCTGCTTTCTTTCCACACAGTCTCGAATAAAATGAAACCGGGTATCTATGTGCTTGCTGCGACCATGAAATACTGGGTTTCTTATCAGAGCAATTGCAGATTTGTTGTCAACATGTAAACTAACAGGTTTAAGTTCTTCTCCTGTTAGTTCACCTATCAGGCTTCGTAGCCAGAGGGCTTGGCATGCTGCCGCGGTAGCTGCCATAAACTCGGCTTCGCAGGAAGATAATGCTACCGTCCTCTGCTTCTGGGAGCTCCAAGTAACCAATCTGTCACCGAGATAGAACGCCATTCCTCCGGTGCTCTTTCTGTCATCTGTGTCTCCAGCTAAATTACTGTCTGAGTACCCAGTCAATTTTCCGGTACTCCCTCTCCTCCTGTAAAATAGCCCATGCTGCAATGTTCCCTTCACATATCTTAATATCTGTTTGACAGCTCTGTAGTGCATAGTTGATGGTCTCTCCATGTACCTGCTTACAATTCCAACTGCATAAGCAAGGTCTGGACGGGTGTGAGTTAGGTATCTCAAACACCCAATTATCCTCCTGAACTCAGTAGCATCTACTTGTGCCCCTTCAGTGTCTTTGTGCAGCTTCAGTTTTGGTTCCATTGGAAACTTGGTTGCATTGCAATCCTGCATGCCAAATTGCTCCAGTATCCGTTTGGCATAAGCTGTCTGCTTTAAAGAAATGCCTTCTTCCTTTTGGTCCACTTCGATCCCAAGATAAAAAGAGAGCAAACCCAAATCACTCATTTCGAATTCCTCCATCATCTGTTTCTTGAAGATGCTTATTTCTTTGTCACTAGCTCCTGTGACAATTAAGTCATCTACATACACACCAACAATGAGTGTTTTTTCAGTTTTACCTCTCTTATAGACAGCTTGCTCCTGGGCACATCTTTCAAAACCCAGATTCTTCATACTCTTGTCCAACCGAGTGTTCCATGCTCTCGGGGCTTGGCGAAGCCCGTAAAGAGCTTTGTGCAATTTGTAAACCTTGTGCTCCTTTCCCTTTACTGTAAATCCTTCAGGTTGAGCAACATATACCTCCTCCTGGAGTTCTCCATTCAAGAATGCCGACTTAACGTCTAAGTGATGTACCTTCCAATCTCTGCTGGCCGCAAGAGCTAGGATCACCCTTATGGTGTCAAGTCTGGCCACCGGTGCGAACACTTCCTCGAAATCCACACCTTGCTGTTGCACGTACCCCTTGGCAACAATTCTTGCTTTGTGCTTGAGGAGGTTCCCTTCACTGTCTTTCTTCAGTTTGTATACCCACTTCAAACCGATGGGTCTGTGTCCTGGAGGCAAGTCTGTGAGTGTCCAGGTTTTATTTGCTTCAATTGACTCAATCTCCTTGAGCATTGCTTGCTTCCAGCATTCCTCTTTTGCGGCCTCATGAAACGAAGCTGGTTCATCAGATTCCAGCAGCAGTAATTCAGCCGGGGGCGTCACCTCAGATGTTTCTGCATATATATCTGCGAGTGATCTGTACCGAACTGGTCCACGTTCTGTGGAGGATTCACTCGAGCTTCCTAGCAATATTCCTGCTGGTGAGGTTTGAGTATATGACCTTGGTGTGTTTGGTGAGGCTGCACCATCTTCATCTTGTTGGTCTGAAACTTCTTCTCCAACCACCAGATCTTGCGATCCATTGGATACACTTGCTTCCCCTCCTGGTATGATATTTGCCGTTGTGTTTGCACTCTGCTGCATATTCCCTGTACTCTCAGTACTGGTTTGGGAGTTACCTGCTGCAGGTTGTGGCGCAATCCCTCCTGGATTCTGCATCCAACTGCCTTCCACAGCTTCGTCCGGCAAAATATCATCCACAGTGAATTCCGGCAATTCACTGTTTCCCTCAGAGTTCCACTGCCACTCCTTGTCTTCCTGGAAGATCACATCTCTGCTGACACAAATCCTTTTCCGATGAGGGTCATAGAGTCGGTAGGCTTTGCAGCCTTCTTCCACACCAAAATATACCATTGGAGTACTTCTGTCTTCAAGCTTTTTAATGTGTGGGGTTACATTTTTCGCATGAGCATTGCACCCGAACACTTTCAGATGTCCAAGGTGCGGCTTCCTTCCTTTCCATGCTTCAAATGGGGTGCGGCCTTCTAGTGCTTTGGTTGGCAACCTGTTGAGGAGATGAACAGAGTGTCTGACTGCTTCTCCCCAAAACCTCCCGGGTACTCTCATACCTTTGAGCAGTGACCTTGCCATGGCCATCACAGTGCGATTGCGACGCTCCACTACACCGTTCTGCTGTGGTGAATACGGTGCCGTGAAATGCCGTCCAATCCCGAGTTCTTCACAGAAGCTTGTGAACTCTTTTGACAAGAATTCACCACCGCGATCTGTTCTGAGAGTCTTCACTTTGTGCCCTGTTGCATTTTCTGCCATTGTCTTGAATTTCTTGAATGTAAGGAAGGCTTCACTCTTTGTCTTCAGCATGTACACCCACATCCATCTGCTGAAGTCATCAACTATGAGGAGAAAATAGCTATTACCTGCTGGTGTGCATGGTGTAATCGGTCCGCACAAATCTGCATGCAGCAATTCTAGTGGAGTTTCGGCTCTGAAGTTGGCCTGCACGGGGAAAGGACTTCTTGCCTGTTTGGCCACTATGCAAACTTCACACAGCTTATTTGGATGATCAATGCTTGGTAGTCCCACTGCCAGATTCTTTTCTGCCAGTTGTTTCAGCGCTCGAAAGTTGACGTGCCCTAGCCGGGCATGCCATAACCATGCTGGGTCATCAAGCTTTGCTAGAAGACACGTTGGTCTACATGTTTCTAGCTGAATCTTGTAAAGTCTATTGACTGAGCGCTTTACCTTCATCAGGAGGATGTCATTCCTGTCATATACCCTTAGCATATCTTCAGTCATCATGATCTTGTTTCCAGCTTCTGTCATCTGGCCAAGACTGATTATATTGCTGCATAGTTTGGGAATGTAGTATACCTCTGTTAGCAGGCGTTGATCTCCATTCTTGCACTGAAAGAGAATTGAGCCCTTTCCCAGTATCTCCACGGTAGAACCATCACCGAATTTCACACTTCCTGTGATATTCTCATCAAGTTCCTTGAACTTCTCCCGATGTCCAGTCATATGATTGCTTGCCCCATTGTCTAAATACCAGATATCAGAGTACCTCTGCTTCTCCTTGTCGGTCTGCAAGTGTGGTCGGACATTCTCTTCATTCAACAGAACTTTGTGGTTCTTCTCCTCCTGGGTTGCTGCCAACATCAATGGCAGATCTTCATCAGGTTCACAGGTGAGATTTACCTCCTCACTCTGGTGCTTGCTGCGGCACTGCGAGGCATAATGGCCATAGTTGTGACACGTAAAGCACTGAATGTGGCTTTTGTCTTTTCCACCCGTGCTTGTTCCTTGTCCTGCTTCCCGCTCCTGGACTGTTCTCCCGCCATTGCCTCTGCCTCGAGTGCTTCTGCCACGGCCCCGGCTGCGGCCTCGAGAATTTCCACGGTATTCCCCGTGGTACCACCTCTTCCCCTTCCTCTGGAAGAGTAATCTCCGGTATTCTTTTTCATCCGAGCTACCCACTCAGTATGAGTAAGCAATACCTGTTCGCCGCTGCTATCTCCTCGCCTGCACGTCCGTTCTTCATACGCCTTGAGTCTGCCCACGACTTCCTCAATGGACATGGTGTCGATGTCGCTGAATTGCTCGATTGCAGCCACAATCTGCAGGAATCTGTCTGGGACAGAGACGAGCAACTTCTTGACAACAGTGGCCGTCTCCATCGTGCCATCAAGTTGCTGTATCTTGCTGACCATCCCGGTCACCTTCCCAGCGAATTCATCAATGGACTCACTGTCCTTCATCCTCAGAGCCTCGAATTCACTCTTCAAGGTCTGGACCCGAGCTTTCTTCACCCGTTCGGCACCGAGGTAGATCGTCTTCAGACTGTCCCAGGCTTCCTTTGCCGTTTTCTTGCTCACTAACTGTTGCAATACGGTGTCTGGAACGGACTGGAAGATGCATGCTCTTGCCATCTTGTCTTTCTTCTTCTCCACGGGCTCCCCATCCATGGGTTCAATTGCCTCCCAGATGTCCTGCGCCTCCATACAAGCCTCCATCTTGATAGCCCAAGCGGAGTAGTTGGTGGCGGTGAGCATCGGATACTGGAGTGACACACCGCCCTCCCTCGTCGACCGTACCGCCGGCGCCGTATTCACCGAGGCAGACATCTGGTTGAGACGTATGAACTTGGGCATACACGAGGCTCTGATACCAAGTGTTGGTGATCAGCCAAGGACCTGTACGCCCAAAGAAGAAAAACGCGAGCGGAAAACAGAGAACAATGCAAAACTTGTTTTGGGGGCAAACTCCCTCTCTGTTGTTCGATTTCTCAAAACGACAATACAGGAATATAAATAGTACTCAGGATTACAGACTCCGAAACAAACTGGGAACCGGACTCCTAACTACTAGAATCCGGATCGGTAAACTATTTGAATTAGAAACTAATAGTGTCAAGATTATCCTGACAAAGAAAACTAGTATAATTACTTAATCTGTTAATCAACTATATGATACTATATATCCGTTAATCAGCACATGAGTGCGAGTAATTGCGGTCCTCCCAGTGCTTTCTCGTGGTGTTGAGATTCAGGAAATCTCACCTCATCTCATCTCGGGCACCATACATACATAACCTCTGATGAGCTAACTGAGGATTCTTTGTCTCTGATTTCATATCTGACAGGATCAACAATGCTAGCTAGTGCTCTCTCTCTCTCTCTCTCTCTCTCTCTCTCTCTCTCTCTCTTTTGCTCTGCTTTTTATTGCTTTGGTTCGCATGTAGCAACTTAATTGGCTTCGTCGAAGAATCTCTGATTTCATATCTGACAGGGATCAACCTACCTTGTGGAGAAAGAACCTGCTAGGCTGCTACATACAACGAACTAATCCTATCGTCAGCTTTACCTGCTCTATATAGCTCTCCTATGATCCTATCAATAGGGGATCGTCCTGTACGCAGCTATATTATTTTCAAGTAATCAATTAACCTGCTTCGCCCATCAAGACGGTAGAGTAAACGTAGGTACGGCCGGTCGGAGTCTCGGAGAGGCATGGCGGCTCCGGCGGCCTTGTTCAACAACGGTGCTCGCGAGGGCCGGCCACGGGACGACGACGACGCAGCTGCCGCCGACCAGCGGCTCGAGCAGCGCCTGCGGCTGTACGCCGCCGTGTACATGATGCTGGGCACCATGATTCTCCTCCGCGGGGCCTTCCCCGACGACGCTAACAAGTACTCCGCCGTCGGTCTCGAGCTGTGGGCGGCAGCCCTGGCTCTGGCACTGCTCTCGGCCCAGCGCCGCCGCTTCCCGCTTGCCGCCAGGGCCGCCGCTCGCCTCGCGCAGGTCGCCATTGGAGCCTTCTTCTAGCAATTGTTCATGCATGCATGCGTTATAGATTCCCCCCTCTCACTCCTCTCTCTATTTATATATGTTGTGTTCCTACTTCCCTAGGGGACTAAGATGCACCTACTATAGCCTGACGACAACGCATATATACGCATATACGCATTCACTACTGTACTTGTTCCTGTAGATATAAATATAGAGAGAGAGATGCTTCCATATTTTTATTTTAGTTGCACAAATATTAAAGTATGAATGAAAGATAGATGATAATTACTTACTCTTCATTTACTTTAAAATTTATACAACTTATATTAAGAGAGAAAGCATTGAAGCACTGTTCGTATTGACTTATTTTTTATGTGTACCGTTGTTCGCCAGTGCTTGTTGTGTGTTGGTGTATATAAATAAAATAAAAGGCAACTTTCTAGCTAGTTAGCACATAGTGCATTTCTTTCGTACCAACTTTATTACTCCGAACAATTTCTGGAGACTTTGTCAACGTCGGCGGAAACGGTATCGGTTTAGAAACCGAGGAAATATATGTTAGAGCATCTCCAACGAGGGTCCCTAAAACAGGGTCTCTATTTTGAATTTAGGGACTCTCCCTATTTTTTGGGGCCCTGTTTTTAGAGCACAAGTCCAACAACATCCCCTAAATCTCAGCCCCTATTTTATTTTTTCTCCTATTTTGACATATCCGCTATGTATAATCTTCATTTGACACCACTAAAATTCAATCAAAAATATTTGTAATACATAAAACATAAGCATATTAACATTTACAATTTTAAAACATGATATTTAAAATTTAATTTTAAAATTTTCAAAACATGATATTTAAAATTTAAATTTAAAATTTTCAAAATTTTCGATGTGAGATCTTGATATCTGTGATTGCAACTTATCCAGCAAAGACACGCTCATTGCAGCGAATTAATGCAAGCCATCCTTCACTTAACTCCTATTTTAAGGTTTAGGAAATTTGGTTTAGGGGCTCCACAGGAATTGGGGCTCAGGAGGGAAATTTAGGGGCCTCCTAAATTTAGGGGCTGGAATAGGGGCCCTGCTGGACCTGTATTTTTTAGTAAACTCCCTATTTTAAAGTTTAGGGGCTGGTTTAGGGGCTTTGTTGGAGATGCTCTTAGTCAGCGCATTCACGACGATCAAAGGCGATGAGTAGTGCATTGCAGTGAACTGCATGCATGCAGGTTAATTGCACCTGCTTACCATTTCAGCCCAAGTATAGCTGGCAAATTAAACCTAGGCAGTTGCTAGCTCATACTAAACCGGGCCTTTTTGACCTAATTTCCCGGTCGAAGGGAACAAAAATGGGCCTGCTGGTTCAACTCACAATTAATTAGGGGTGTAAACGGGTCGGGTTCGGACGGGTAGTAGGTCAACTCATACCCTACCCTATTATTTTTTCTCCGGGTACGGGTAGTAAAAATCGGGTAGGGTACGGGTAACGGGTAGCATTTTCTACGGACGGGTAGAAATCGGGTTTCGAGTAGTGTGCGG
Organism: Guadua angustifolia; assembly: GCA_036346375.1. NCBI lineage: Eukaryota > Viridiplantae > Streptophyta > Magnoliopsida > Poales > Poaceae > Guadua > Guadua angustifolia. The sequence continues at coordinate 44,781,632 of CM070514.1, forward strand.
ACGGGTATAATACAGACAGCGGGTATTTCATTGGGTAGTGCACGAAATACCTAGAATCGAAACATGCGATGAAAGCAATCCAACTATCACACTAGTACATCACATAATACAATAGATAATGCCGTATAGTCTAACAAACATACATAGTCCAACAAAGAGTTCAAATAGTATATAATCAAACACATGGAGTTCAATAAACACACAAAGTCCAATAGTACATGAAGTGAAATTCACATACATAGTTCAACATATAGAAATACTATTTGAACTCTAGTATAGTACGAACATATGAAATAAATCACATTATTTATGTCACATTTTCAACAGAAAACAGAAGTCTAGAAGAAATCTCAGATCATACCTGTCTCAGTGGCCTTAACGCTTCAACAGAGAATGGATTGTTCCTGGGAGAGGATAAAAAGGTAGTTGCCACAAAGACACCACCAGGCCTTAGGACACGACTTATTTCAGCTACTTGATATTTGAACAGCAGGAAAAGATGTCATAATCATGAGTTAACGACAAAAAGAGTATTGGATCAGATCAAATGCTGATTAGCAAGAGACTATAATGTGGAGCATTGGTTTGTCGAGTTGGCCAAAACATAGTAATCTGAAGTTAATATTAGTAAGCCTTCTAAAGAGACTGGATCCTTAATCGTAAAGTGTGAAATGCCAATATGAAAGCCCATATTCAGATGAAAGGTGAGTACAAATAACCAATGTGAGAAATATGTGAGTACAAATAACAGGACTCGGTGGATAAAATCTAGTCCAGCATAGCAAACATGTTTAAACCAAGCAGAATGGTAAACAAGCAGCACACAACCAGTATTCCCTCTTCTCCAACACCAACAGACCAACAGTGAGCCAGTTCAGTGATTCAGTCTCATGTCTTATCCACCAAAGAACAATAGACCAATCAACTAGGGCCTCTCAAACTAGAACACAACTACACAAGTCCGAACAGTGCATCCAAATTGAAGAACAATCAGATAACGCATGCACATCGTCATCCTTACTAATAGGGAAAATCAGTCTCTATCTCAACTGCAGTTCTACATAAGAGGAAAAGGAGAAGAGAGAATTGCACAATCAGATGCATAGAGATGTTCTAGTGAACTCAGAACTGCATTACCCAAGGAAAAGAGCCACTTCGGATTGTGAGAATTCACTCCACCCTCACCAAGAACACATCCAAACCAAACCAAAGTTCTATTCTCTTATCTTCCCAGTTACACTTGTAGGTACACTTATAAGTCTAGAAGAAATCCCAGATCATATTAAAAATTTTACTGAATGAAAAAATAAAACTACAGAAATCCCAGTGCATTTAACATCTCATCGAACACATCCACAATTCCTCGAGCACTTTGAATCTCACTTAGACTGTAATTCCAGTACCGAGAAGCACCAGCTGATTTTGCCCCCTCAGCAACCTAAAAAAGAAAGTTTAGATGTCAGAGGTTCAAAGCTCTCTTTCCAAACTGAGGTATATAAGCATGTGCCAACAAATTTGACTTACTGCAAGTCCAACTGTACCGAGGCCAAAAACAGCAACAATGGAACCTGCTTCAACCTTTGCAGTATTCCATACCGCTCCAAGGCCTAAAAGATTGTAATATGTGAGATCTATAGACAAATTCTTGTAGGAGGTTTCATTAGACCAACTAAATCTATTTTAGAAATTTGTAGTGTCAGCTAGTAACTTTACTTCTTGGGGCAATGCCAAAAGATTAGCTGAAATCCTATTCAGTTGCACAATCCAGCACACATATTCTTATCAAGATATATCAATTAACACCATAGGAAACCGGGGGGAGTAAGAAGGTCATAGATAGCAAATCAAATGACCATATACACATGATGTACCAGTGAAGAACTGAAAAGCAATCCTGTACATACTAGCTATTTTCATATTTCAAAACACAGGAGCAAGAACACACACCTCGGGCGAGGGTGGCGAAGGCTTGGGGCGGGCGGGCAGCCGGCGAGGCGGGGCCGGCGGAGGCGAGGCGACTGGCGAGAGTCGGGCGCCGGTGGAAGCGAAGTGGAGGCGGATCACGAGGTGGGCAGGTGGGCGCCAAGTGAAGCGCCATGAGGCAGCGGTGAGGAGGCGGCGAAGCAGGCGCTGAGCGCCGGCAAGCGCCGTAGGCAGGCGGGGGCCGATGGATCACAGGTGGGCGCCGGAGGCGGGCGAGCGCCGTGAGGCGGGGTGAAATCGCTAGGGAGCACCGAACGACCGAAGCGAATGGGGGCTAGGGTTTCCTGCCGCTTTGAGGCTTTGACTTGATGCCGGCTGGGCCAGTGGGCCGTCGACTCGGTTTGGGCCGGCTGAGTTGTAATTATATCCGGGTACCCGATTGGGAAAAATATTCGGGTACCCGAACCCGACCCGTACCCGCCGGGTATTGTTGATACCGTACCCGACCCGAACCCGAATCAAATCTACCCGGGTACTACCCGTACCCGTACCCGTACCCAACGGGTAGTGTAAACTAGATTTCCATTAGGGTACTTTTGCATCCGAATGCGAATGCAGGTCGGGTATTACCCAACCCATTTACACCCCTACAATTAATCAGGTATCATCCCAGCACACAACATAAGCACTGACTCCTTAAAAAGTGTGTGTTAGTGTGTATATATATAAAGCACTAACACAAACGCCATCTAAGTGCGTTTTGTAGCAGATACCCTCACTTTTTTTTTTTTACTCGGCGTTTTTTATTCTTCATGATCATCGTGATACGACTTTAATAGTTATTTTTTGACTTGCTCCTTGCCGGTTTGCCTCATTGTTGATATTGTGGCCTTGTTATCCACTTGATTTGGGCACACGGAGGCGAGGTGGCCCTTCTTGTTGCAAGCGAAGCACTTGATGGTTTTCGTGTGTCGCGCATTGTGCCTCGTCTTGCTATTCTCCCTCTTGGAGTTGTGGCGAGTCCTCGCTTGTCTTGGGCGCCCTTGGCTTGCTCAAGATTTAAATCGAGGAGGGCTTTTCCTTTAACGCACCTCTTCAAGTCATTTTCCAACTTAATGACTTGGGCCTTGAGCTCATTGTTTTCTTCTACAAGATTAGTATCTAAACACATAGAAGAACTTGAGCGATATCATTAAACAACAAGGTATATTAATTAAATCCTCACAAGAGGTGGACATATCAATTTTGATGAAGTATTTGAATTGACATTTAAGCAAGACATTTCATCAATTGAATTACATGAAATTCCTATATCCACCTTAGACTTATAAATTTCTTTGAGAAGGAGGGTTTCATGATTTTCTTTAAGCATATTATAATCACTTTGAAGTGATTCATGTTCAAGCTTTAAAGTTTTATATTTAGTTTTCTCCTTCCCAAGATAATTATTGAGCTCCTCTAACATATCCATTAAATCATCATATGAGGGCTCTTCGTCATCACATACCTCATTTTTACCTTTTGCCATGAAGCAGCGAATTTTTGATATAAGTGAAGATTAAGCTGTTAAGCTTGAGGCGGAGGTTGAGGTTGAAGGAGATGTCGGTTCATCGCTTGATGTTGAAGTTGAATCGTCAACCGACACTTCTTCCTCATTGCAATCCTCAATCGATGTGGATGATTCAAATAAGTCTTGAAGTTTAATCCACATTGCATGGCGCTTGAGAGGTTGCAAATGAGATTGAAAATATCTCGCTCTGGCAGCTAAATAAAACATTAGTAGCTTGAGTGTCGAGATGTAGACACTTCTCCTCTCCTTTAGTTGGAGCAATTTCATTTAGTGGAGAAGAAATGCCGACATCTACGATCCACCAAATTTGGGGGCTCATGGATTTAAAATGATCAATCATAAATAATTTCCATTGAGCATAATTTAAACCATTTAATATTTGTGGATCGTGTGAGTGCACTAGTCCGCTAAGCGCCATCCTTTTTACTCTCTAGACGGTTAAGCCTAAAATGAGAGTGACCGTGGCTCTGATACCACTTGTAGGGTCGAGGATGCGCCTAGAGGGGGGGTGAATAGGCGATTTACAAAATTCGATCGCTCACTAATCAATTCGCTCTACTCCACCCCTATGTCAAAACCTAATCAATTTATATATGCGGAAGCGATAAAAAGGTTTTGACAATTTAAAGCCTAAATCAACTAGGCTCACTAGTGCACTAGCTAAATTATGTCTCTATGTATGAATTGCTAAATTGATCAAATCAATAATACTAAGCAATTCTAATTCAAGCAATCAATAATATGCAAAAGATAAATACTTGAATGTAAAGAGACAAGGGACAACCGATATTTTTCCGTGGTGTTAGGAGACTTGCGGTCTCCCTAGTCCACGTTGAGGCAAGCCAACCACTTGGACCGGCTCCGCTCGAGCACCGCCTCTTTCCACTAGTCGTGGTTTTCACGCTCACGCGTAGGCTCAACCCGAACCTTCACAAACTTGCAGGGCTTCTCACACCTCGAGAGCTCCCGCGCGCCTCCCTCGCCCGTCTAGGAGTCGGCAACCTCCAAGAGTAACAAGCCGCTCCTTCGCTTGAACTTCACTTTGGGCTGTGAATCGCTCCTCGGTGATCACCAAGTGCAACACATGCACAGGCCTCACTCAAGTGCAACACATGCACAAGAGGCTCTCAAACCACTCTCTAATTGCAACACATGCAATTAGACTCACTCTTAAGCTCAAGAGGCAAATGGAGAAGAGCAACACATGCACACAACTCCTACACAGCACCAACCTCTGCCCCAAGCCCCCCAAGGGGTGTATTTATAGCCCCCACAAGAAAACTAGCCGTTTGGGGGCAAAATGGGCGAAATCAGCAAAAACCCGGTCCGGCCAAGCCCTCACGAGCCAGCAGTCGGATTTGGACAGATTACGGCAGTCGCCATCACGGGCAGTCAGCCTGCACTCAGTCGCACCACCATGGCCGGTCCGACCGCCCGCCAAACCGAACATGCCTTGCACTCTCTGGAAAAAACAGACCGCTTGGGGCGGTCAGGCCGCCCTGGGTCAGACAGGACAGGGCGGTCCGGCCGCCCACGCCCGGGTCAACCGGCCAGGGGCAGTCCACCGCCCTGGCAGACATGGCACCGGTTTTTTCGCAAACTTTTCTCCGGAAAACCAAATGCAATTCTTTGAGCCTCAAGGATGATCAACACATGATCAAACACATGTGCAAAACACATTTGCACCAAAATAGCTCATGCTCAAAGAATTCAACGAAATCGCGAAAACACTTTTAGCAACCAACTCAAAGACTATTTGCAAAGCGTATTAAGCAAATCAAACTCGAGTTTATGAGATTAATCCCCCTAGTCATGTAAAGGTCAACACAGGACCCGGTCAACTTGCCAACATCCGTTGCAAGCCCCACTCACATGCTCTCGGGATTCGGACTCATAAACCTCGGTTTATTCGCTGTGAACTTGCAAATAGCATAATAACCACATCAAACATACTTTCATGCTTGAGCACTACTCTTTGCAACACATGCAAAAGTCTAGCTCCAAGCAACATTAAATCAAGATGCATGAACTCTTTAATTGCAACACATGCAATTCTCTAGTTCCATGCAACACCAAAACCAAACTTCAACTTAAACCAAATCAACCGTATGAGCTCTTTACTCGCAACACATGCAAGCCTCTAGCTCCATACAAACACCCAAACACAAATCATGCTTGAGCTCTCTCCTTTTGCAACACATGCAAAACTTAGCTCCAAGCAACAACACGGTTTTATAAAGATTTGTTTTGAACCAAAACATGAAGCGTCAACTAATGCAACACATGCAAAAGTGAACTTCACGCAAAAGCCAACGCACTAGCTTATCCTATTTGCAACACATGCAAATCAAAGCATAATCTGAAAACCAAATACAACCAAGCATAAGTTTAACCCATTCGCAACACATGCCAAATGGTTAACCCTCATGCAAAAACCAAATCCAAATGGTTTGAGCTCGAGTGAGCAGCAGTTGAGATCACCAACACATGATGAAGCTCAAGCTAGGAACGACCCCTCTTAATAGCACGGCGATAAAAACCTTAGACTCAAAGACTACAAAGTCCTTAGCCTATCTAATTATACCTTTGCCGTCGCGTGCAAGCAATCCCCTTTGGGGTCTTTATGATCATCACTTTGATATTCCCCCGGGATCTCTACTCGACTCCTCTTCGGGATCCACTCTTGACGCCCATCAACTCATGATGCCGTCCTTGTCCCGTTCTCATCATCTCATCCATCTTTGGACCTAACTTAAACATAACTCAAGAAACTTGTTAGTCCAAGATGCATGGTTGTCTCAATTATCTCTTGCACTCCATTAACACATAATGGATGCCTTTAGATCAATTGAGCTCAACCTAAATCAATTGAAATGATTTAATTGTGTCTTAAGTACAATAATGCAACTCATGCTTTATTATACTTAAGAACTATTCATCATCCTCAATTAATCACGGAACACCATCAACACATGATGAAGTGTTCGTTAATAATTAATTAAGACAAATGAACTCAATTTAAATTATCATTTAAATTGATATGAGCATATATTAACTACACAAGTTTTCATATACTCATGTTGATGGAAAGTAATGATCCATTATATGTAAATTGTATGGAAATGATCATTACTCTAGATCATCAACTATAGAATACACCCCACATGTATATGTGCATAAATATGATTGACTTGGAGATAATATGCACATATTCAAATTGATCGAATTGGAGTATATCCTATATTACCATGAGTATACTTATAACTAGGCAATTCAAATATATACTCAAGGATTTAGTTTCTTTGTCTTGATCCTTATATGTGTCAATAAAGAATAGATCAATACAATGAAACTATCAAGTTAAATCACGAACTCCCCCTAAGTGTGTGCATCCATGTAATGTATGGATTGGGAACATGATGCACGTTTTGTGGTTAATATAACGGGATATTCATATTTTAACTTGACTCCAAAGTATGCAACTAATACTAGAATGAATATGCAAACATACCTTGGGTTTTCCATTTTTCAATGCGATGAGACTAAACAAAGATATTCTAAACAAACATGTTAGTCTCGATATAAGATTTGTCATTAATAACAATATCGCATTAGGGATAAACTTAATATTAGATTTGTCATTAGCATACGATTAGATTTGTCATTAACACCAAAACCATAACTAATGAAGGTTGAACTTACAATCTCCCCTTTTGGTGATTAATGACAAATCCAAGCTTAATGAGCACATTTGGATTAAAACTAATATATCAAGAGAATTTAAGCCATTTGAATACATATGCATATTGTAAACAATATAAGCATTGAGAATTTGGAATGCATATGAGAATTAATTCTCCTCCTTAATCATATTAAGCTTACTTTTTAAACCAAATGATATTAAGCTTCCTAATTCTCCCCCTTTTGGCATTAAGCACCAAAAAAATGGAAAACAATAAGACTTACTTGAAAAACATTCTCCCCCTTTTTGGCATTTAAACATTTATCAATTTCTTTTAGGGGTCTAATCTAATGAAGGTCATATATAAGAATTAGAATGCATACTTATGACCTTGGAGTGGAATTCGAAGAACTTAAGCCAAATAAAAACTTGAAGGATCACTCAAGAGGTAAAACAAGTTTTTATTTGAAATATGGTCTAAAAATAAGAAAAGCTCGAAAAGAGACCATATTTGAGTTTGTGGATACCACTTGTAAAACAAATACCATTTGTAAAGATAAGCATGAAAAACGAAGGAAGGGTATCACACGGTTTATTTGAAACAAAAATATTTGAATGTGTTTCAAATTTTCAAATAATTCACTCCTCATTTTTATTAGGCTTTGCAACTTTTCAACATGATTCTCTTGAAGAATCCAATAATTGCCTAACCGGGGAAAACGAGGAACCCAAGAAGAATAAATACCACTTGAGGAATTAGATACCACTTGTAAAAATTAATCTCAAGTGCTTTGCTTGAAAATCCAAGAGAAATGAGCATTTTCAAATTTTCATGAAGAACAATGCTCAACAAGAGATTTCCTCTTTAATGTATTTCAACTCATAAAGATTCTCACACAGAGAAGTCTTAGGTGGTTGAACTTACAATTTTAGCTTGAGAGGAAAAAAAAATCTTAATCAATAGTATGGGTATCGCAAGAATACTACAAAGAGGCAATGAACTACCACTTGTAGGAAATAATTGAAATCCAATGATACCACTTAAAAAGGAATCCATATAATCAAGGATATCACTAGAAGAAATGAATAATGAGAACCATGATACCACTTGGAGAAGAGAGAAACTCAATGATACCACTTTGTAAGCATATGAAATGAATAAAAGCTCGATTGATACCACTTAGGATCAACTCACAAAGAATTGATACCACTTGAAAGGATTATCTATGATATCGATGGGTATCAGAGCAATATTCTCGAGCGATATACTTACGGTATCGAAATAGAGTAAGGCTCAAGAATAATCAATGAAATCGCAAAGATTTAGTATCAGAGCAAAATAAAGATATGACATCACTTGGAAGCAATAAGTGCCCAAAACTTGCAATAAATAAACTCCCCAAGATATTCAACAGGTGAATCATGGAGTTATTTGCATTTGAATTGCACAAGTTTTGTCTTTTCAAAAGATCAAGTGAATATCACTTTTTAAACCAATTAAAGTGCTCATAACTGATACCACTTGAAAATACAATCAAATGATTTGAGAAACTTTTGAAATTTTGCACAAATAAACTTTGGGATAGTAAGAATCATTTCTAAAAAGAATTTTTGAAAAAGGAGGTTCCAATCAAAAGATATCCCAAAAGAAAACTCTGAAAAAATTTGAAATTTCAGACTTGACCTGCCATGGCCAGTGCAACCGCCCTGGGGCCAGTCCAACCGCCCTAATGGCCGGTGCAACCGCCCAGGGGCCGGTCCAACCGGCCCTGACAGGCTGAAAACTCTGATTTTTGCAAATTTTGGCAAAAAGAGCTCAAATGAAGTCCAAAAAAATTTGAAAATTTGCAGAGATGAACTTTGGACTAATTAGAAGGTTTTGCAAAAAGAATTTTCTCAAAATCAATTTTATTTCAAAAGATATGGCAATTTGCGCTTTGAGGCATAAAAGGATATTGATTTTCACGAAAAGCCTCAAAATGCAATTCAATTTGGATTTCATGCACTTTTGATTTTCATGGCTTAGATAGGTGTATCAAGATTGTTTATAGCCAAGATTTGATATGAAATCCAACTTGAAAGCCATCATTTTGACATATTGCTAATCTAGGCTATTTTGGTTCAAATCAAATCGTTTTTGAGCCAAATTAGATTTTAACATAGGATTTTCATTTTGAAAGCTTGTAAAACATTTGAAATACTTAGTAGAATACTTTTTCAAAGCTTTTTACACATTTGGTCCTTTTAAATATGAGTTTTGACTTTTGACCTAAATAGTCCAAATTGAAGAGGCAAAGTCAAATCCAAATCAACACAAAGAATTCAAATTAAGCATAGGGTAAGATATAGATATTTGAATTTTGTGTGTGAGTCTAAAATACCATTTTGAATCACAATTCTACACAAGAATTGATCCAAATGGAGAAACTCACAAAGTGCAATAGTGATGTGCACGGTCATCACTATTGCACTTTGTGAGTTTCTACTAAAAAGTGATAGTGATGTGCACGGTCATCACTATCGGTTCTTTCATAAAGTGATAGTGATGTGCGTGATCATCACTATCACTTCTATGAAAAAACCGATAGTGATAACCTACACATCACTATCACTTTTTAATAGAGAACCGATTACGATGTGCATGGTTATCACTATCGGTTCTTTTTATAAGCGATAGTGATATTGTGCACATCACTATCGCATTTAAAACCGATTATGATGTGCTCGTGCTTATGACTATAGTAATGGCGTGCATATCACTATCGCTTTTGAAAAAACCGATTACGATGTGCCTCGCTAGGTTATATATACCACTCGCTTGAACTCTTCTCTGTTGTTGCTCGGAGGAGAATTCTCATATGCCACCCGAGAAAATAGCTCATATTGTGTGGTTGGAAGCAATACTTGGGTGAGAAAATTTGAAGTCCTCATGGGTAATTTGAAATTGAAACCCTATCTTGAGGAGATTCCCTCTTTTGCCCTCTTTTGCGGTTTTCTTCAAAATGTGATCAGCAATTCTTTAAACCCTTCAATTTTGCCTTTGGTAATTTCGATATGTCGTCAATAAAATTTAGGTTGCCTTTGGAATTGTGTCGTGCTTTCAGATTTCACACTCTTTATTTGACAAGCACATATCTATTTAATTTTTGTAGTGCGATCTCTGTTTATATGGAATTATTATTGCTATCATGCATGTAGTAGCTGTTATTAGAGTTTAGGCGGCGTAACCTCGTCTCCCGTTAAAGGGTGCTTATTTATAAATATGCTGAGCGAAAGGGCATATTTAAAAGCGGCGATCTCGAATTGTCCACGTTTTTGGACGGTTTGAGGATATATGGTTCGAGCAAGTTCTGGTACATGTTGTACAACCAGAGTAGATTTGATGGCGTCTCTCTGGTGTTCTCCGGATACACACCCTCTTGACTGTTGTCGAGGCGTGTATCACGGAGAACAATGAAGATGTTCACAAATTTTCTCTCGAGTTGTACAACGGCTTAGAACTTGCCCAACCATATATCCTCGAATGGGATTAGGACCTAACCTATTTAGAGATTAGGAGTCATCGTTGGTACCCTTGTTTTGTTTAGTTGTAGTAGAGATTTGCAAGCTCTTGCACTAGCTATATAATTAGATTATTTGATATCATTGTTGATGTTAAAATTTATGTCTCTTATGTAGGGAATTGGAAGCTTTAAACCGGGGAAGAAACTAGGTATCGATCGGGAGTACATTTATATATCTTGGAACACATCCACTATTTTGCAAAGGTAATATTAATTGAAATGATGTCTCAATATTTAAAATAGCTATAGCTAGTTGTCGCTCCAATTTTCCTTAATTTATTGTGCGAAATTTAATTGCAGATGGACCGTGAGGAATGGATGTATCGAAAAGTCGTGTGAGTGCTGAATTTGAGAGGGGTGTTAAGGAGTTCAAAAAATTGCGAGAGGCGACATGGTGAGGAGGGTGTAAACTTCATATATTGTCCTTGCATTGATTGCACCAATCTGAGGAGATTTAACAACTCATCTCAAATTGAGGACCACGATTCGGCGTGGCCGTGAGGAATTACACATGTTGGATCCATCACGGGGAGGCGGGTAGTACCCTTAGATATACAACGAAGATACGGTGGAACCGGATGGCGAGTTCTGACTGATATGTTTGAGGAGGATAATTTGGAGCAAATGTTGCGGGATGTGGAGGTAATTACGGAAGAGAGTTTAAAAAGTTTAAAAGCTTGATAGAAGGCGATGCCAAACCGTTGTTCACGGGTTGCAAAGCGGAATACACCAAGTTGGGTTCGGTCCTTGCATTGTTGAGCGAAGGCAAAACACCGTTGGATAGATACAAGTTTCAATGCACTACTAGTTCTTCTATCGGATCTGCTTAGGGGAAGCGAGTTGCCAACAAGCATTTATGAAGCGAAGAAGCTACTATGTCCCATGGGAATGGAAATAGAAAGGATACATGCATGTCAGAATGATTGCATCTTGTACCATAACGCACATCGAGGAGCTGCACGTTTGTCCGGTTTGCGGTGTGCCCGGTACAAACAAAAGGAGAAAGCGTAACGACAAGAAGCGTAAGAGCGAGAACATGACGATGAAGAGGTCACTAAAGGTGCACCGACCAAGGTATTAATAGTACTTGCCCATCATTCCCCGTCTGGAGCGGTTGTTTGCAAATCCGAGAGAGGCAAAATTGTTGCGTTAGCATTCTGAGTCTCGAAAGGAAGATGGCAAGTCGAGACACCTATTTGATTCGGCTCAATGGAGAAACATCGATTGGAAACATGAGGAGTTTGGTGCGAAATGAGGAACATAAGATTTGGGTTGAGTCTGAAGCGGAATGAATCGTTTGGTAACATGAGCGATCGTCCTGACACTGGCGATTCATTGTGTATCTACAACCTCCCTCCTTGGTACATGCATGAAGCGGAAGTATATCATGATGTCATTACTAATCTCGGGACCCAAGCAGTAGGAAATGATATTGATGTGTACCTTGCACCATTGATCGAGGATTTGGTAAAATTGTGGAATGAGGGGTCGTCGTGTGGGATGCGTACAAAGAGAGCATTTCACCCTACGGGCTATGGTATTTTGCACCATAAATGATTTCCGGCCCTTGGTAATTTGGCGAATTCTGATCTGAAAGGAGCCAAAGCGTGTCCTATTTGTGAAGAGGCGAGAGTCTATGGTGCCGAATTCCAAGAAAAGCGTGTATATGGGTCACCGTGAGGTTTCTACCTCGAAGTCATCGATACCGTAAGATGGATGACAAATTTGATGGGAAGAGGAAGTCCGTTGACACATGACCTATGAATGGAAGCCAAGTATATTCACGTGTAGAGGATATCGATGTTGATGCGGAAAAAGTAAATCTGTTAGTCCTAGGACCATTTGGAAGAAGAGGTCAATATTGCGGGACTTACCGTCTTTGGAAGGAGTTAGATGTCCGCATTGTATTGATGTCATGCATGTTGAGAAGAATGTCTGCGACAACTTGGTTGGCATCTGCTTGAACATACAGGAAGACCAATGATGGTGTCAATGCTCGTCGCGACATGGCCTACATGGGAATCGGGCCCGGACTTGCGGTGATAGAGGAGGATGGAAAAGGTCCGTACATCCTGCTGCATGCTACACCTGTCCAAGAAGGAGAAAGAAGATCTCTGCAAATGTCTCCAAAGTATTAAAGTTCCATCGGCTACTCATGAACATTAAGAAGCTTGTGTCTATGGATGATTTGAAGTTGTTGGGCATGAAGTCCCATAGACGCCATGTCTTGATGACCCAAATGCTCCTAGTTGCAATCCGAAATATTCTCCCGAGGGATGTCGGGTTGGCAATCACAAAGTTGTGTTATTTCTTCAATGCGATCTCCTGCAAAGTTATTGACCCGATGTACTAGACAACTTACAGTGAGGTGGTGCAAACTCTGTGTCACCTTGAGATGCATTTCCCACCGTCGTTCTTTGGCGTAATGGTCCACCTTGTTGTTCACCTTGTCGAGAGATTAAGATATGTGGACCCGCTTTCCTCGTTACATGTATCCGTTAAAGAGGTACATGGGTATATTAAAGTCGCACGTGAGGAATCGGTTGGCTTTGAGGGTAGTATTGTTGAAGGTTATGGGATGAAGAGGTTATTGAGTTTTGCGTGGACTACGGGTAAAGACAAGCAATCGGTGTTCTGTATCTCGTCATGAGGCGGACTTCTTTGGTAAAGGAACCGTTGGGTCCAAACTAATGAGTCAGAGGTTTGATATGTATTGCAAGGCGCATTTCACGATCTTGAGCAATAGCGAAGTTAAATCCATACATCGGCAGACATAAGTTGATATTATGGGAAGAAAATCCACAAATGGATGAGCTTTCCATCGCACAAGAACACAATGATCGATTCCTCACATGGTTCAAAGAAAAGCGGAGGTCTCCTTTAGTGAGAATGTAAAATGTTTGGTGATGGACCAAGATTTAATGTCTGAGACATGGCGAGGGTGCGATATTAATGGTTACACCTTTTACCTTTGAGAGTCAAGATGCCAAAGTCTTGTCCAAAAGCGATGGTGTGAGTATAAATGCTTTCTCTAATGATCATCACTTTCAAAGCAGTCTCCCCAACCACAATGAACTCCTACTATGGGCTGATCGAAGAAATTTGGGAGCTCGATTACGGAATATACCAAGTTCCATTGTTCGATGTAAGTGGGTACGACTTCCACATGGAGTGAAGGTCGACAAGAGAGGCTTTACTATTGTGGATCTCGATGAGACTTCGCCTACAAAGATGATCCGTTTGTCCTTGCGAAGCAAGCAACTCAAGTCTTTTACGTGCGCGATCCGGCCAATCCGAGGTTGCATGTCGTTCTTCATGGCAAGAGACGGATCGTAGGAGTTGAAGATGTTGTAGATGAAGAAGAGTATAACCAATTCGATGAGATACCTTCATTTGCAGATGGGGCTTGTCTTAGCGGGGATGACGACACACATGGAGCCAATTACATGCGAGTAGATCATCATGAAGGCGTATTGTAAATAAATGGACTATTATAATGTATGTAAAATAGTTTGCAACGCTTTCAAAGTAAAAATCCAAGGTGATGAATTCTTTGTTTGGAGGCTTGATTGAAATGCATGCAATTTCTCTTTATGCATGCACTTTGTGCCATATGTTGTGAAAGAAAATTCCATTTGACAAAATTATTTTTGGGAAAGCTTGTAAATAGTCAAAGCTCATTTACGGAAATTTTCGTACAATTCAGATTAATTTGAAAAAGTTTTGACTTTTCTCGCTTTTACGCACAAATCATGTCTCTGAAATGAATTTTAGCATATTTCTTGAATGAAGTCGCTTTTTCCAAAAATTCTTTTATGGAAAGTTTTGCGATATCTGAAATATGTTTTTGCATAATTTCAAATAATTCCAATGATATTTGCAAAAGTTTTACACTCTTTGATCTAATTCGAAAATATCTTGCATGCATGGTTTGTGCGGAAAGGCAATAGTGCAATGAACTACATCGATTGTCGGTTTTCATTATAAAAGCGATACTAATAATAAAGCATCGATGTCGGTTTTCTTAAAAAGTGATACTAATGATAAAGCATCGATATCGCTTTTCTCTAAAAAGTGATCTTGATGACTAACATCGATGTCGGTTTTATTATAAAAGCGATACTAATGATAAAGCATCGATGTCGGTTTTCTTAAAAGAGTGATACTAATGATAAAGCATCGATATCGCTTATCTTTGAAAAAGTGATACTAAAGAGTGATATCGATGTCGCTTTTCTCTACAAAAGAGATCTTGAAGCGATCTTGGTTGAGAAAAACCGGCCCATTCTCGCGACCATAGCCATTATGCATGCGCTGCCGCCTCTCCACGCTTAACCCTAGCTAGCAGGTGCCTGCCTCGCCCGCCCGATGCCCGCCCGCCCGGGTGCCTGCCTCGCCTCCCGCCCGTCGCCGGTGCCTCGCCTCGCCCGACGCCCGCCCATGCCATGACGGTGCCTGCCTCGCCTCCCGCCCGTCGCTTGGGTGCCTCGCCCGCCCGACGCCCGCCCGCCTCCCCCCCACCGCCACAGCCTGCCTCGCCTCCATCCCCATCGCCTGGTGCCTCGCCTGCGCCCAAGCGACCTGCCTCCGTCTTCCTCACCTACGGTAAAGCCTCCTTCAGTGATTATACTCGGTCGAGGCTTGCAAAGGGCGATCGTCTGTGACAGGGACCTTGCATGTGGGGTTGATTGTTCTGTGAGGATTTGGATTAAGGTTGACGGTTTGTGACAACAAAATTATCTTTCACTGCTGCAATGCTTGGTTAGATCATTTTGTTGTTGGCTATCTCTTTATGTAATTTGTATTGTATATGATAGATTGCTTCTTGTCATTAGGTTTTGATGGTCGATAGCCTCTTGTTAATATTCAATATTAATTTGTGCTATTGTTTGCCCATACCTTAGCTTTGTTTCATTGTCGATAAGCTATTTTCCATTGGAATCGATTCTCTTATTAATTTGGTAGTCTAACTGCGATCGATTCTTTTATTAAGTCTTTGAATCTGAATGTCCATATATATATCTAGTTCCTTTGTTATAGAATGACAAATTGATTAAGTTCTAAAACGCCAAGTATTGAATCTATCAATTTGTGGTAAGGTTGTCTAAACTTGTCAATATCTTGCCCTAGTGGCGAGGACGGCCTTTAAGGCAACCCGACATCGAGAACAACATAAATGATTAATTTGATTTATGCTAGATGTCTTGATACTTTGATTTTCATGATTTGTATACATGTTCCTACCACTGTTTTTGGTATCCTGGTGTAGGACCTTATATTTTGTCATGCTTCAAAGTTTAAGAATGTGTTTTACTAGCTATTTTGTTCCATGGTTAAAGCAAGTGTACTTGAAGAAAATTAAAACCGAAAAATTAACAGGTGTATCATGTGAATTATTCTAATTTCTGGTGAATTTTGAAATTTCTATTTTTATTGATTAGTTTCTATGTATATGTGAGATTTCTATGTATGTGTGAGATTTCTATGTATATGTGAGATTTCTATCTCGTTAGAGTTCAAAATCGTAACATCGTCTCCGTTAAAGTACTTGTTTGTGAATATGCCATTTCGGGATATTCATAAGCAAGCGATCTCAGTATCCACGTTTTTGGGCGAGTTCGAGGATATGTGGTTGGGCAAGTTCTGAGCTATGTTGTACAACCAGAGTTGATTTGATAGCGTTTCCTGGTGTTCTCCGGATACACACCCTCTTGACTTGTTGTCGAGGCGTGTATCCGGAGAACGGCGAGAATCTTCAAAAATTTTCTCGAAGTTGTACAACAAGAACTTGCTCGAACCACCATATCCTCGAATGGGATTAGGACCAAACCTATTTAGAGATTAGGGGTTATCATTGGTGCGTATTTAGTTGGTCAACAGATATTGCATGTTATGTAAACACTAACTTGACCTTCTATACCGTCGATAGTAAGTTATCTCTAATTTTTTCCTTCTTGTGTTGCTATTCTTGCAAGTATCGAAAACCAGCCTATTGTTCCCATTGTCTTGCAAGTATTATTGCCATTGCATTAGTACATTAATGCTCAAATTCTCTGTTGATGTTGTGAAATCTGAAACTTGTTGGTATA
The DNA here is from genome assembly GCA_036346375.1 of Guadua angustifolia. NCBI lineage: Eukaryota > Viridiplantae > Streptophyta > Magnoliopsida > Poales > Poaceae > Guadua > Guadua angustifolia. The sequence continues at coordinate 44,798,459 of CM070514.1, forward strand.
AGTAAACATCTGCTAGTGCTAAATTCACTTGGCATATGGAATGGGCTTTTGTTTTTTTATCTGAGCATAGCTTTTGTTCGGAACAATTGCATACTATGAATTATCTGTTGATCCTTTACAAGATTTATTGTCAAGTGCATATAGTAGCTTCAAATTGCTTTCTCTCATGTCACACATATGACCTTATCAGATAAGAAAACTCAAAATATCGCAACTAGAGAGCATCGGCTCGTCGCTAGATAGAGTAGAAGGTCTTCTTTGAGGGCGAGCATGGTTCCAATTACTAAAGGGCGAGTAAGGTGAGGAAGACCCGAGGACCAAACAAAGAGGCTACTGAGGGAGAACGCCGCGAGGTTCTCCGCTTCAATGCCACGAGGTGCTGCACGGGCCCTCCTAAGTACATGGGGCGATCTGGTCATTCCTTGGCCAATCTGGTGAGGAGAGAGTGCCCATAACGATTAAAGATTGGAGAAAAGAAATCAGCGCGAAAGCGAAGAATCGGTGTGGGGCGAGGTTAAGGGTAAATGGATTATATAGGAGGAAGATGAACCCAATGTGAGGCAGTGCGCCTTGAAGAGGATGGGTGTGGCCTTGAGGCACTTCAAGGCCCTTATGCATAGCGATGCGTCTTTGAAAGGTGTACACCATTCGAGAGGTATCCATTTGTGACCCACGATGTTTGGGCGGAGTTCACGAGGATGAAGAATGCGCCGAGGCGAGCGGTGAGAGAGAGAACACCGCTGTCGGAGGCATAACACGCACCGCACCACCTCGATCAGTGGCTATGAGGAGAAGAAGGCGAGTGGGCGTGACTAGCCGAGTAGTGCGCTCACTCTAGGACGGTGATGCCTTACTCCCACATATCGAGGAGCGGACGCATAGCTGGGTATTAGCGAGGACAAAGAAAACCCCTGACGGGCAGCTTGTAGTTGCAAACCCCTGCTACCGCTCAAGTCGTCTCTACCATCGTAAGACATCTAACTTAGTACAATACAATTGACCCAACTTGTTGTATTTCAAATCTAATTAGTGCTAAGCTTATTACGGGAAGAGGTAAGCCAGCGAAAAGAACAGTGGACCTTCCTGAGCCAAGGGTCGAAGGACATCCTGTCGTCTGCGATCGGGAAGTCCGACCATAAGGGCCGGGTGCTTGCCGTAGGGGCGGGACACATGAAGAAGTCCTACTTTCAAGATGACGCTGAGTCTTAGTATCAAGGTCATGGGAGGCACGTGCGGAGCGCCTCAAGGACACACTAAGGGAGCGGTGAGGAGGAGATTAAGGAGGAGATGAGGGGAGATGATGGCACGTGAGGAGGAGATAAGAGGAGATGATGGCATGTGAGGATCGCTGAGGGCGAGATGATAGCGATGATTTCCCAGTCGAGCGGATGCCCTCGACTCTCATAGAAAGCTCGTGCCCGACCTAGCATTGCGGTTCCAAAATGATAAGACCGGTCCCAGTGAAGGTAATAATTAATTTTTCTGAGTTAAAGCTACGAGTGTAACTCCGCAATGTTTTTCCTCAAGTTGTACACTTCTTGCAGTGCACGCAAAGTGCCGGCTCACCATCTGACGGAGGATGGATTTCCGTCGAGGTTGCACGGGGGTTGCATTTCCATGCAACGAGACCGACATGCTTGTGCATGGTCGACCTGTGGGGAAGGGCTACATGAGGTGCGGGTGGACTCGTCCACGAAGACTTCTTATCACATGTGCTCGATTTCCCCCAACGAAGATATCACCACTCTCGGGCAAGCACGCATGTCGTTCATCAAGTGGCCCACGACGGGTGTCATCTTGGTGAAGGTAAAAAGTCCGTCCACGTCTTCTCTACCATTCGATACTCTGCGATAAGTTAAATATATCGTGCCGTAGGTTCCTCCTGCTCCTGCGCTGCTCCTACTCCTGCTCCTGCGCTGCTCTCTGCTCCTGCTCTGCTCCTGCTCTGCGCTTGCGCTGCTCCTGCCTGCGCTGCGCTCTCTGCTCTGCTTTGCTCCTGCTCTGCCTTTGTTCTGCGCTTCTGCTCTGCTCTCCTGCTGCCTGCTCCTGCTCCTGCTTTGCTCTGCTCTGCTCCAACAGCGATGATGACCTGAGCCTTGAACTGGCGTGTAAAAGGACAAACACGACACCGTAGAACCACAGGAGGCCTCAGAGACTCCTTCCGCCAAGAGGGCAAAGCAGACAGAGGCCTAGCGCCCCTTAAGGTACTGAAAAGCCCATTGCCCGATCTCGGAGACTCCTTGACCCGAGAAAAAAAAGTCGGCATAGGCCACGAGCACCTGTATGATTATAAGGCCTACGAGCATGGAAAGCCCACGATTGCATCGCCTGGCCGAATGATCTAGGCGGTGGACTCGCATCCTCCATGGATGGTACCTTGATAAGGTGAAGGGGAAGAGCGTCGAGTCGACTTCAACGTGAAGTATAAAATGGTACATTTTCACCGTGACGAGAATGGAACATTCCCGTCGATTTGAGGATCTATTCGTGTGTACCAAATGAAAGCCGTTGATATTTCTACTTTACGATCATGGACGCCTGTGAGTATCACACCATATAGCTTGCGCTCATGACTTTTATAGGATTTTGCATTATGTTTTCTCACATTCAACACGAGTTGCGGGATAATGAGACAACGAGCCGTAGCGCATCTACAAAGTTGGGTTTGTCGACCCGAGCTTGTGTCTGTGACCATGGCTAGGCTTCAACCGTGTTCGTTGCTAGCTACATCAAGGGGTATTGCATCTTTGAGTCGAATAAGGACTTCATTGTATTGCCGTACCACGAGGAGTAAGTAGTACTTTTCGATTCAATTACTTATGCGCACTTAAAACCGTATGTGAACTTACTTCCTTGAACTACATTTTATTTAATAAGCAACCATTGGGTTCTACTCGTCCTCGTTAAGAGTGAAAACACAGTCTACACATTTAACTCGATCGAGAAGAGACCGATGGCATCTGCGATCAAGCCTCCTTTGCGTAAGTAAGCACATTATTGTAACCTAACACATCGAGGAATTTAACTTCGTTTATTTTTTGACTCAATGGTGCTCTCCAATGTATGTAGGGGTTTCTCGGACTATGTTGATGAAGGAGGGCCGCACGACGACAAAAAAGGGCAAGACAACTGCAGTATAAGCGATTTAAGGTACAAGTGCCTAGCATATATATGATTAATTTTTTGACATCTAATCTTCGTGGGCTAAATTTCTTTTCTCTCTTCACGAGTGCCATCAACAGGCAGCGGTGACCATTGCGGCTTCTATGTCATGCATACATGCTCATCGTGGTCGACAACTCACAACTTTTCCTAAGGTATATGTCGTGCATAATAATATACTTAGCCTTTTACATAGAAATTTTGAAACTGAAATTAATCGATCATTTCTATTTTGCGAAGATCAATATCCCCGAAGAGTTTAGGCAACAAAGCACTCAATAATTTCTGAGACCACTTATGCGATTAGTCTTGGTTAGAAGTTATATCGAGAGGATGGCAGGTTTAGAGATCTGAAGCATCCTACTAGTCCATATGTAAACAATATTAATAATATATGTCAATGTGATATGTATCGGAGGAAGTCCATGTCTTGATTGTCAAGCATGTTTGTGTTGTATATTGTGAACGACTATGATATATATGTGTTGTAATTAAAGCGTTTACATTACGTGAATGTGATATATGCATCCTGTTTCGTATTGCGAATGTGATGATATATATTGTGCATCTGTTTTAATCATGCTTTTTTGGAGAATTTGCAAAGCGGCACACCCAATGGGTCATCGGAATCGGTTCTTTAAGGAAGTGATTGTGATGACCCCTCATCGAATCGGTTCTTTAAGGAAGTGATTACGATGAGGGGTCATCAGAATCACTTCCCTTAAAGAACCGATTCTGATGAGGGGGTCATCACAATCACTTCCCTTAAAGAACCGATTCTGATGACGTTTTATCACGATCGGGTCAAAACCGATTCTAATAGCTCCACCTCATCACTATCTAAAGACATTGTATCGCCACTAGAACCGATTCTAATGCTAAAAAAGAACCGATTCTGATGTGCCGTTCTGTAGTAGTGTAACCCAAAGGCAACCGACTTGGAAAAGCCCAAGTTCATCCATCAACATCATTGTCGGACCCCGGAGTAAAGTACGTGTCGTCGAGGAGTTCTTCCATACCGTCGTCTATATTGTTAGGATTAAGCAACCGTGAGTACACGTATGTACTCGCAAGACTTTAGTGTATGGAAATACAGTAAATGCAAGGCTATAACAAGGAATTAAGCTTAAATACTAGTCTCATTTCAACATAAGGCAGATTTTGTTTGCAAGCAAAAGATTCATAAAACGGTAACGAATTTGTAAAGAGCATTTAATATGAAGCTAAATAACAATAAGTAGAGTTCATATACAGCAATTCACAGCCCTCCTTGGCTGTGATTAACAAGTAAAAACAGCCACCATTGGCTTCCCAATTCACCAACTCAATCCAACACCATTTCCAAAAGTTTTGGCAAAAACAAAGACTATACTTGACATTATTTTCCAAGTTGCTCATGACCGCGAGCACGGCTAATTAATTAGATTTTAATCTCTACAGAGAGTGTACACTTTACCCACATGACACATTCTAGCAATCATGTCAACCATGCCTCGCGATACTCACCGTGCAGATTTGCTAAAGCGTGACGGCTGTTCAACTAGTTAAAGCTTAGCCTTGCACCGGCGACAGTGATGTTAAACCCTTGCCACAGTTCAGGAGATCCTGAACCGATGGTGCCTCATCGCGAACTCTCCCCATGACAAGGCATGCATCGTTGTATTGGAATGCTTGGGCCCCAACACCTCGGTGAAGGGAGCACCTAGAACGACTCCAATCCATCGGATCGTCCATACTACTTCGGCCTACCAAAATGCAAGGCTAAACTCTAACTAATCTAGTGAGCTTAGGCTATCCCAAACTAGCACATGTGGTTGCACCGAAACACTTAGGTGATAGCATCAAGTTCGGTCCTTAATTGACCTAGGCGAGGATCTCCCCCTAACTACGCGTGAGGTCCTTTTCACGCCTCAAGTTAAGTAATAACTCGCCCGCGTCTAAATCATAAGTTTTGAGTTGAATTTTTACCAAGATACACGGAAACCATACCTCGGTTCCGTACAAATAAACAAAGTTGCTCATAGTAGTTAAAATGGTATACAACATTTAAAATTCGTTCTAATGAGCATGTCTAAGCATATACATATGTTAATCTCGCAAGTTTTACCCAAGTGACATTAATTATTGTCTACACCATTACTAAGTTACATAGGCAGTCATTCAAATGTCAAGGTAATGGGAATGCATACAATTGGATTTAGCTACCATCACCCACAATATAACAAGTTTATAACATACACGCATGCATATTGTTTGATAAAACAAAATAACATTGCAAATATGGGATCAAGATGGTCAAAGGAGGGTGCTTGCACAGTTGCTCTTAAATCGAATATAATCCGGATCGTAGTCGATGTAGATTAATAACCGAATCCAAATTATAAATGCGTCTGTCGTCGAATAATAATAATCGAGACAAAAGCAAATAACATCGAATCAAAATGGGACAAAAAGAAATCAGATAAAATTACCAAATTAAATCTTACCAAGAAGGTCATGGTGGATTTTGGTATTTTTCAATTTCGAATTCAAGATGCAAAGATCGTTTGGGTTGATAAAAGTAAAACATTCACTTAAAGGTTTGCTTGAATAGTGCTTATCTTTAAGTGTTCATACATGGGAGTAATTCCTACAAGTTAGTTCTGAAATTTAAAGTTATTCACTGTTATTATGTAGTCATAGGATGATTTCTTGCATTGTGGCAACATCGGACGAAGGCTTCCACTCTTAGGCCCCGTTTGGCAACTTGGAACCGGACTGTTTCTCCTAGAATCTGAAATAAATCCAACCAAACGGAATAGGACTCGGAACGTTTCAAAGAGAATCGTTTCTGATTTTTACACGCCGTGGTCGAATCGGCTAACAACCCGTTCCTCCGGATTCGATTCTACGAAACGTTTCTACCAAGAATCGAGAACCGTTTCGTTTCTACTATAATCTGGAACCGTACCAAACGGGCCTTCTTTCACGTAATGTCTGATTCCGACGATATTATCATTTGGGGTTTTTGAGTTAACATATTTTATTTGATAAATAAGTAGTAATTAAGATATTTTGACATAATTTGGTTGTCCATATATTGAAGTAGTTTTCTGGACCAATTCCCCGAAAGTTTGTGTTTGGACGAGCTATTTTATAAGCCGCCGAAGAGGCTTAAGTGATAACGATTCTATGCAGTCGTGATCATTTAGGGTCTTTCTTGCGATTGGTTTAATATGCAAATGAAGTTATAATTAATATATTTTTCCATATTATGGTAGAATATATATCAAACAATGATTCTGGTCTATTCTCTCATAACTTTATGTCTAAGAGTGATATTTTACGGACTGCCGAAAAGGCTTATATGACCACACTTTTAGTGTTATTGCGGTTCAGTTTTCTTTCTTTAATTGCGACTACACCGAATGGGATAATCTAACCATTTTTTAGGGGTTAGTAGGGAATATCCCTAAGAGTGTTTTAAAGTTGATTCCGTGATACTTCTCATTTGTTTAAGGCGTTTTTCGTCTGAATAGTTACTTAGGCTTAATATGAGCTTAACTCAAAGTTAATCAAACTGATGTTACTTTTGTATGGCAAGCTAAGGCATATCATTTCTGGGTCATAGAAGTTGGTTTTGTCGAATTTAAGGTCCGTTTGCTAAAGTTACGGCTATTTGTTCATTTTGGATTAGTGTTTGGCTAATGAGCAAATAGGGCAAACTAATGAATAGTCTAAATATTTTTGTATATTTGTGATCTATGCTATCCCAGAAGTGCAACTACACTGGTTTGACCACTTGTTGAGCTCATTTGATACATATTTTAACCATTTGAGTCTTGCATGTTATTAAGGTATTTGCACAATCAATACTTGATACGAAATACATTTAAGTCTGAATCTTTTCATAGAAATGGGTTCTCTGGGGTTGCAGGGACATGTTTTATTTATTTCATGATTTATGGATCAAGAAAACATATAATTGCTTCATATGACCTAAAAGGTGACTTTCATTCAAACTCTAATTAAAAGTTTTTGCTGCAAGTAACATATAACTTTTTATTACATATTTTGAATCTTTACTGAGTAACTCAAAATTAGGAACTGAGTTTGCATTAATCGGAGTTTCACAGCAAAAGTTATAAAGGTTTTATTAGCATAAAGCAAAAATAATAGAAAATGAAAAAAAAAGAAGTGCAGATGTGGGGATTCGAACTCAGGATCTGTGAGTCCACGCACAGGTGCTCTACCAGTGCGCCATGCAAGTTCTTGTGACAAGGTCTCATGCTTAATTACTTAAGCTTACCAACACGAACCCTAGAGCTCCACAAGGTAACAATGGCGCTACGGGCTGGAGCTTGGAGCAGAACTTGGGGGAAGCGACTGCAGGCGAGATGGCTCGGTTGGGGGGGTTCTTGGGCGTCGTTTTGGCTGCATGCAAGGCGAGGAAACTCAGAGGATATATGATTGAGCATGCAGCAAGAATGAGAGGAATGAGCTCACCTGGGCGCTCGGCTAGAGTCTTGGCTACTGCGCTAGGGAAGAAGGAGGAGTCACGGTTGCTTGGTTGGTCTTTGATGGTCTGTGCAGGTTTCGGCTGCATGCGGATGGAGAAGCAAAGTCGAGATGGAGCAGTTGCTTGGCGCAAGGAATGAAATGGCAAGGAGTTCACTGCGCCGCTGAATCAGCTCGGCTCGGTCTTGCTTGCTCTGGCGGATGACTTCGAGGAGAAGTGAGCAGCAGCAGCGAGAACAAAAGGGTCTCGAGGTCCGCTTCACCTTTAAGGCCCTGCTGCGATGGTTGGCCGGCATGGGCAGCGAGCGGCGAGGTCGAGGCGACAACCGCAGGCGAGAGGTTGGCGGAGGCGGGCAGCGTGGCACAATCCTCTGGCTGGGCAGCCTGTGCGCAAGAAAACGAGGCCGTGGCAGCACTCGGGCGGGAGCGAGGAGAGGAGAAGGGAAGGAGAGAAGGAAGGAGGGCTGGCCAGCGGGCCAGGCATGCGTGGGGTCTCTGCCCGGTGACTTAGCTACAGGTTTCATCGAGTGAACCGGTGCTGAACAGTAGCTGGGCGATTTTAAGTGCTGAATTGACATGTCATTTGGTCAGACTTGGTAAGGGGTGATAACTCAGATGAAAAATTCTGCAAATTTTTGAGTAAGCAGTCCAGAAGTTCTACTTTCCATTTTCTTTGGTTTCATCTCAATATCTATTGTCATTTAAGAACAGTAATTCTTCAAACTAGACTGGTTTTCAATCTGTTTTTGAATTTTTAATCTCTGTAAATGGTGTGCCAAAATTCTGGAAAATTGATTTTTATTCATCTTTTGGTCTCTAGTATTTTACAAAATTATTTGCTATAGCATGTTGTTTGATGTTTCTTTGAGTTTCATTAAGGTGTTGGATTTGACAAATTGAGTTTTCATTAGGCATGAAATCATGAAGAAGAAACTAACTCGAGAAATCACTCTATGAGAAAATCCAAAGCACAACAAGAATCAAAACATGCCACTTAAATTACTTGGTCAAATTTTGAGGTAGAAATGAGTTACCGAAAAATTATTAATATTCTTACAACAGTGACTGCTCCAAATCCTTGTTTCTGATTTTGATTTTTCTTTGAGAGTAAATAAAGTCTATTATTTCTAAAACATTGTTTTTCAAATGAATTTAAGCTAAGAATGCTTCTGTAAAATTTTCAGCTCAAAACTTTACTCCATTATTTAATAAAAATTCTGACATTACAGATTTTGAATTTAAGTGATATCTGTTTTTGAATTTTAAACAGAAATAATAGTAATTATTAATTTTTGATATTTTTACCAGGGGTTAAGTATGTTATTAGGAAGACATGGTAAAATTTTCAGCCATAGATAATCTTTGATTATTTTTGAAGAATTCTGTCATGTCATTGTTTTGAAGTTGAAACATGTTACTTTATTATTTACTTCTTTACCTAGCTCATTAAAATCTTTGGACAGCTGAAAAGATGTGATGGAGACCTTTTAATGAATTAATATTATTTTTTTCTGGCTTTTTACTTTTATCTTTTACCATCTTACTTTTACTCTTTTACTAATTTCATTCATCGATTTTTCTTTTAAACCCAAATTCGAAAATGATTATTAAGGTTGAAAAAGTTTTAGAAAAGATGGGAATTCAAAGTAAGATCACGTTCTTACTCATTTTCAGAGTTTGTTTATTTTGGACCAAAAGTTTTATTGTAGCAACTTGTTCTTTTCTTTTGGTTGACAAACTAGAAAATAGAGAAAAAGATAATATTTAAAATGAAAATCTTGGTTTTAATTCAACTGTTTACTCAATTCCATTTTTAAAATTCTAAATTTTCGATTTTACTATTTTTGAAATTTTTAGGATGTTACATATGGTGACCATGTTTGAGCTAGGCATGTCTAACTTATATATACATCACTGTTAACAATCCATATGCAAACGTCACTCCGCACATAATTTTTACGGAGCCCCCCGGAGATGTTACAGTCGAGAGAAGGGTATATTATTTGCTTTACTGGAACGAGCACGAATGCACGATCGAGCTAGCTGACGGTGATGAAGTCCAAGGCAACAACTCACCTATAGCCAGGGGTGAAAACGGTTCGGATAGTTTCCGACCGATCCGGATAATTTTCGGATACGGATAGTTTCGGATCGGATTTTTTTCGGATAGTTCCGGATCGGATACGGATACGGATATTTTTTATCGGATACGGATACGGATTCGGTAGCGTACTATCCGGCGGATACGGATTATCCGATGAACAGTGTCTCGGATATCCGGACTTTAGCGCTGTTGGGCCTTGGCCTTGTGGGCTCGCTTTGTTTCTCGATCTAGCCTCGGCCCTCTAGCCCTCCACGCATCGGCCCCACAGGAGCGGCCCGACGAGTGGGCGCAGATTCAGCAGAGACCACGATCCGGTGCCGCCCGCCCGAGCTTGCCGCCGTCGCCGAGAAGGTCGAGAACAGCTGCGGAGAGGTTCTGCGAAACAGCGCCAAGGGAGGGAGGTCGTCGAGCGGATCTGCCGGTACCTTGAGGCGAAGCCGCCGGCGCCGCGCCCTCCGCCGTCTGACTTGGCTGGTCTGGTTTGCTTCGCCTTTCTTGAGCCGTTCTTGATCTGATCGGATAGAAGGGTTCGCTCGATCTGTGCTGCGTGTGCACGGCCGGACCTCGCCTCGTAGGCTTTTCTTTTATTTTACTTTTGGTTTGTACGAAATGATGAGCTGAATCCTGAATGGAATGAAGCTTGTAGTCATAGACTTTTAATTGTTCTGTTGTCTGTGGAACCAGTTCAACCCCTTGCGCCTGTTTTTGCTAAGCCATTATAATCTGCTATGGAACACTGGTACTTATTGTGCTGATTTCACCAATTGGATAATGCTCATGTTTTGATGGATGTATGGAACACAGGTTACGTGGTATAGTTGACTGTGGCAAGGCACATAAGCACATTTATCAGAGAGCTATGCTTTTTGTGGAACAAGTTAAAGGTATCCAGTTTATTGTGCTGTACTCTTCTTCATCTTTTTTAAAAAAGAAATGTACTTGCTTTTTCTAGTTATCTTGTTTGATTTCTTGTGTATAATTTAAGGGGTTATCGTGTTCCGATAAATATCCGTGACCGTATCCGTTTCGATTCGTATTCGATCCGTATCCGTATTCGATATTATCCGTATCCGTATTCGTATCCGGACTATCCGTATCCGTATCCGAATCCGAAAAAAAATATGAAAACAAATATGGTACAGCTATTATCCGTCCGTATCCGATCCGTTTTCACCCCTACCTATAGCTAGCTAGTCACCATTTTTCTCTCTCTTTCTAATCAGGAAACTTTTCTTACAATTCCTACATTAATTTTTAACTACCGTAGGATTAATTTCACTGGGGATGAAATCATTTCCTACATTCCAAACAGCCCAGTGATGCTGAAAAAAACCCATGATGATGCATTTGTCCACTAGCAAATCCTACACAGTTAACCAGTGTGTCCTGCGACCATTTTGCCTTAATTTCACGTATGAGCAAAGCACTGGGCAAAAATACGAACCACGAATAGAAGAATATGAGAGGCCTGTCTTGTTCGCCGATCTCTGAAAAAGAAAGGCCATCGGATGATGGGGTATGTATATATGGATAGCCTAGAGATCAACAAGCAAGATCGAGCCAGATGCAGCATAGTTCCAACTGAGAATTAATGCACCGACCACTGGCATCGCTTCCCTCACTATTCTTAATTAATTAAGCATGAATTTGCGTCAAGTGAGTACTGGCCGGCAACTCAAAAAAAGAAAAATCGTGCATTTGCGAGTTGCGAAGCTAGCAGGGTTCGAAATAATTAGGCCATTCACAATGCAAGTTTTATGAGAGTTTCATTCTCATTAAATGAGATGCCACATAGGCAAAAGTGGTGACATGACAATAAATTTATGAGGAGAGAGGAGAGTTAAGTTTCATGGGGATGAAACCTTGTGTCTGCGATTCTGCAAGTCTTTGAAATTGGGATGAAACCCCACTGAGAGTGATTTGTTTCATCTCCACACCTTTTCTGGATCCCGTGTGGCCATATTGTAGTGTGCTAAATATAATTGCAAGTGGCTACACAATTTATATGGCATAGTTGATCACAACACTATACAACAATTAAATGTTATGTCATGCTTATGAAACTGCAAAATGAAACTGTGTATTGAGAGAGGTTGTTTCATTCATCAACCCAAACATCTAAATATGACGTGTCTTATTGGAAACCGCAGAATGTATGGCTCTCCATTGTGAATGGCACTTACACACGCGTCCGAGAGGGTGACGTAGCATATGACTAGAATAAATGATTTTCAAAATTCTTCAATTTTGAGTTGACTAAAACGCCCCAATCAGGCATCTTCGGCTGACCTGGCCCCATCGAAGAAAACGACAGCAAATATATCGTCGGCTCATAAGAAAACGACAAATCGAGCTAACGATGATTCTCATCCATGCATGCTGCTTGGTGCTCAACTCTTCGCCACCCTAGTGCGGATGCCTTTCCTTTCCTTGCTGAAGGAGGAGATAGCCGGAGCCGGGGCAAAGGAGGATAAATTAAGATTAACCAATTTGCTCTCCAGTGGGTAAAACTTGATCTAGTTAATGCATTCATGATTATTCATCTATAACGAGCGAACAGCACCAACACTAAACGTTAAGGATCTGCAAGTATAGTTTATGCATTAATTCAATAAAGCACTCCTCCATAAACTCGAAACGCGCGGCGAGCAACTGGTCTTAACCAATTGAGAGCACTTGTTGGTCTCTCCGCTCAGTTGCTTCCATGAATTCCGCACGATGCAAGACAGCAAGAGCGCAGCTCCTCTATGTATATATGGTATGGCTGCCATCGTCAGAGGCAGCATCAAACTGAGAAGCCGCGTCCGTCATGCATGCTTGTTTTTGAGCACGTAATTAGTCCAAGCTCTCACTAGCTAGCACGTATTTATAATACATGCCCAAATTAACATTAACCCGCTAAGTTAATTATATTTCTGGTTGTGCTTTTTGGATCTTCTGCTCACGTACGTACGTACGTAGCTCCGGCCCGCTGGATACATATAAAAAAGCTAGTGCGTCCTGGGCTACTGGCGCACCAACAGTGTTCTTTTGATTCGTTAATTTTGGAGAAAACACTATCAGATTTTTATAAAATCGTACAAGCTTGATCATGATCTGAAAAATTTATGGTACTATATTTATCAGCATATAATCATACAAAAAAATTAAAAATAATTGAAATTCATTTGTTATCTTTAAACAATCAAAAACAGAATGAACATAACTAAGATAGTAACATTGTCGAAATTTTATAATTTTTTTGGAATGTGATCATCATGATCCAAAATTTTTATGAGGGCTTAAGAATTGCCTCAATACTATTCCTAAAAATTTCAAAAATTTTAAATTTTTTTGTTTGCTCAATTAAATCTATGCAAGTATTGAACTTCATTTGTTATATTTCAAAAATCAAAAACAAAAAGAACGTAAGTGGTACAGTGCCTTTGTAAGAATTTTATAAATTCACTGGAGCATAATCATGATTCAATTTTTTTATTGGAGCTTAAAATTTTCTTTAGCACCCTTATGTAAAATTTTAAAAAAATTCTAAACCTTTTTTTGTTCAAGCAGCCAAATTTATGTATTGATCATCAGGCTTTTATCATGATGTTCCACTGTGAGAATTTTTGAAAATTCTTGATTTTTATCATCATCTTAAAATTTTATAAAAACATTTATGATGCATGAAGACCATACAAAAAAATCAAAATTTTCTAACTTGGTTTGAACTATTTTTCATTTGGTTAAAGTTTGTTGGCCAGCCTTTTATTAGAACAGTACCACTTTCAGAATTTTTAAAAATCCCTCAAGCTTGGTGGTCATCTAAAATTTTTATGAGAACATTAATAATGTGTCAGGACCATTCACAAAATATTTCAAAAAATTATTACTTAATTTGAACTATTTTTTGTTGGTTGAAATTTGGCAATATTTTGGCAATTTCGGATGAAATATCGCCGAAATCTCGGTTTAAAAAAAATTCTGGATTTGAATTTTTGTTTTTGTATTTCGACCAGAATTTGTCCGAAATTTCAAAATCTCAATGAAATTTCGGATTCCAGTCAACTCCGAGATATATATCTACTGGAAACAAGATTTAAAACATTGATTGTAAGTCAATTATTCATCCGTGAGTAAAGGGTTGCCCCTTAGCTCTCAATTAGCTGACCAAGGTTATAATATTAGGAAACCGGCGTACGGACACAAAACGACCTATATATCTTGTGGATAAAGAACCGGAGACACGACTCAAGATCAGCTAGGTTACCTAACACCAGCATGATGCAGCCTTTATTTGCAGCTCCGTCCGTATATATATATATGTTGCCTCTTTTTCTTGGCCGACAAGGAAATCGAGCAAGCTAGGTACGTAGCTGACGATGATTCTCATGCATCCATCCATGCTGCTTAATTGGTGCTCAGCTCAACCTTTTGCCACCGTAGTGCGGTGCGGATCGATGCCTTTCCTTGCTGAAGGAGCTGGAGCCGGCCGGGACAAAACTTTGCCACCGTAGTGCGGTATTATATGGGATCCCATATATATACCCTCATAGGGTGGGAAAAACTTGCATCTAGCGCGTGGTAAGGCGTGCGCCACAAATCGTGAAAATATTTACCTTTAAACACCCCGAAAAATACCCTCCAGTGTGGAAAAAGCTCAAAAGGTACTAGAGAAAGCACAAACTCAAATAGCGTGCTCTAAGAGCATGCATAATAGTATAGATGACTACTGTCTATATACTTCTTTATATTATCTATAGACAAAACTAAAGATAACTTCTATAATAACATGAATCTCGTCTCTATGGAACCCCACAATATTTTAATTATGACATAAAAACTATTTATTATAGATAATAGCTTATATAATGATGTTTTGTATTGTCTATATATATATATATATATATATACACACACACACACACACCCTAAATTCATGGACTTGAATCGCCTATAACTCATACAATGGTATTTTTTATTACAGCAGAGTTATTGATTTGTTGCATCATTTTTGTTGTCAGATTGTTGCATTGAAGCTGGTTTTGTTGCATGCACGAGTTGGCAGGGGCGGAGCCAGGCCTCGGGCCACTGGGGCCCGGGCCCGAGGCCTTGCCCAAATAACACTCAGCGCCAACCTCGGCCCGGCCAGCTGCGTTGCGCCTAGGGCATTTGCTCACGCCGCCGCTCTCCCAGTGCTGCTTCTCGATCCGGACCATCCGGCGATGAGGCGATCGAGGGAGCTTGAGGCCTCGAGCCGCCGCCCGCCCGCCCGCCGGCCAGCCGCTGACACCTTGCTCCCGACACCGATCTCGCCGTTGCCCTTCGCTTTGCCGGTGCTCGATTACTCACGCCACGCGCGTCACTTTGCTCGGTCCTCCCACCGATTCGGCGATCTGAGCTTGCGCCGTCGTCCCTCGCTCCGCTGGCCGCCACCACTTCCGACCAGCCTCGCTCTGCTTTCTTTGCTCGTCGCTCCGCACCTCACTTTGCTTTCATTTGTTGCTCTCGGCTCACCGGCGCCGCGTTACGCAAATCCAGTAAGTAGCCGACTCGGCCGACGGGGACAATGACACGGTTGGCATTGTTCGCCCCTCCCGCCCGTCCTGACCCGTACCGCCGCCCCACCCCTAGTGGCCCTGCCGTCTAGTCCTTGGCAGTCGGCTCGCTCGCAAGCTCTGCTGCTTTGGGTGTTAATGTGTTATACATTCGTATCTTGCTAAGAATCAAACTGTAGTTAATGTGTTATACATTCCTATCTTGAAATTTTTGATCATGCCATGTCGATGCTGACAAGTTATTCATAATTGCTAAGAATCAAACTGTAGTTCAACATTGATTTTTTAGTTGTATGATGAATATTTGTTCCATGGTTGCTTACTTGCTAAATGCTAATGGTGCTTTTTTCCGGTCCTCTCTTTATGTGATCATATGCATTGAATGACTTATTTTTCATGTGTTTGACCTCTGATTTCAGGTTCAAAACACAAGCATGTGATGAGTTTCTATATGATCATAGTTTGCCTTTCAATGCAGCAATGTAATGAACGACACGGGCTTGGTGGAACACGTCGATCTTAATGATTATGATCAAGAAATGCTTCTTGGCTTTGCTACAGGTAATACTCTTTCCTAGAATGATTAAATGAACTTAATTGTTTGAACGTAGTAGCTTGGTATAGCGGTTCCTTAATCTTTCATGGCTGAGATAGAATTTGCATCACTATGTGTGCAGGAGTAGTTCAAATTGCAGGGCTCCATAGCATTGAATTGTGTTCCTTTTTATTAGCTGGTTAAAATGGACCCCACTATAGACTATATGTTTTTTATACCTCTCCACTAAGCTATATTAACCAGTTAAAATGAATTGTTGTATTAACTTTTGTACTGCTCCACAATGCTATATTGTTTTGGCGTCATCTATTTTGTTGAAATCTTAAGCATGGAGTTCAAATTTATTTTTAATTATGTATTTGTGTTGTATTTTTTGTTATACCTCAATGTCCGTAGTCTTTGACATTAAGAATAGTCTTTTAATTTTTGACCTGAGGCTGTCTTTTAATTTTTGGCCCGAGGCTCGTCGAAATCCTGGCTCCGCCACTGCGAGTTGGTTCATTTGTTGTGCAGCGTGTAAAGAGATCTGATGGTTATTCTAGCCTGCAAGTTAAATCCAAGTAGCATGCCACCGTCTGGAAAAAGATGCACTGTCGCCCACCTTATTTTTTCCCGACGGTCCGTAGGCCATTACATTTCACACTCGGTAAAAGTTAGATTTCTAGTAGTGTATGTAAAAGGCCGAATGTATTATTCAGGTACATATACCTTAGGAAAAAGATGTGTGCCACCAATTAGGATCAGCATGTGATGCATGATGTAAAAGCCGTATAGATCATCACACCCTTGTTGATAACACTGTGAACAAAGAAAATTAAATTAGGAGAAGAAACATAGATGTTAGAAAAATCTTATATTAGGCACTTGTACCATAAAGCACTTCCACTCTAACTGGTCATCTCGTTTGCCATCGTGTCGCGCTCCTTCATTAATGTAAGACAAGAAAGTCATATATACATTGAAGAGATACCATTGAGGCAAAAAAAATAAACATAGTTAAATACAGAAACTGTTAGGTTAGAGGAATGTACTTACTTCTGCAAAACAGGCTTGATCTTGTATGCTATCGATCTCTCCTCGACCGAGTTAAAAAGTATAGACTTTGTTTTCACTCGGAGCGACCAAATGTAGAACCCAATGATTGCTATTAAATGGTATGCAGTGTAAGAAAATAAGTTCATATACGATTTAAATGTGTATAAGTAATTGAAGCATAAAGTCATCAAAGTAGAACTTACTCCTCGTAATACGGGAAGAGAATGAAGTCCTTTCTTGCCTCAGCTTGTAATGCTTGCTTGATGTAGTTGACAAAGAACTCCGATTGAAGCAAAGCAATGGACACAGACATCATTTTAGGGTCAATGAACCCAACTAGGTGTTGACCTGTCACAGCTCGCTAATTCATTATACTACAATTTGTGTCAAATGTTAAAACACATAATACAAAATCCTATAACAGTCATAGGCTCAAAACATGCGATGAAAACAATCCAACTATCACACTAGTACATCACATAATACAATAGATAATGCCGTATAGTCTAACAAACATACATAGTCCAACAAAGAGTTCAAATAGTACATAATCAAACACATGGAGTTCAATAAACACACAAAGTCCAATACATGAAGTGAAATTCACATACATAGTTCAACATATAAAGTTAAATTATACAAAATAAATTTCTTCATATAGAGTTGACGACTTGTGATTATATCCGGGTACCCGGATTGTGAGAATTACCCGGGTACCCGAATCCGACCCATACCCGCTGGGTATTGCCGATCCCGTACCCGAACCTAACCTACCCGGGTACTACTCGTACCCGGCTGGTAGTGTAAAATAGTTTTTCATTAGAATACTTTTGCATCCAGGTACAGGTACGGATCGGGTAATACCTGACCCATTTACACCCCTATCAAGGAGAGGATGACAAGAAGCTGCGGATCTTCTGAGGTGTCACCGGCCTCTCGTTAATTCTTTGCGAGTTGACATCGAAATTAGAGAGAAAACTTAATTTGCAATTAAGTCAAGTCGATCCGCATCAGCCCATCACCTGACTGGCTGATTGATGGAGTCATGTTGTGATATGGACATATATACGTATGCCTGCTTTTGATCAACTGATTGACTTGAGTGGGGACCTGGACGCCTAACGGCCTCAGAAGTCAGTTTCCGGCCGCGCGCGCGTTAGCCACATCGTTTTCGCCGACGTAGTTGCTCCGCGCGAGCCCACGTCGCTCACGCTGTGCGCCCTTGGGACGGCTTAAATAATTTTCGTGCTTGCTCGGCGTGTGGCGCAGTTGGCAGAGCGCCCACGTCGCGAGCGTGAGATCCTAAGTTCGAACTCCCGTGAAAAGCGTCTTGATTTAGTTGAGATAATAAATCATGTTAAAAAAAATTGAAACTTTTTTAGTAGCGTCCTAAAGCATGCCTAACCTATCATAAAAATTTTAGATCATAATTAAACTTATGCTATTTTTTAAAAATCTTACAATGGTACTAATGCGTTTAAATTTTGTTGTTCGATGTTGTAAATTTTTGAAACTTTTTGAGACGAGTCCTAAGGCCCAACCTACCATAAAAATTTTAGATCATGATCAAACTTATATGATTTTTAAGAATTATTACAATGTTACTAATGTGTTTAAATTTCGCTGTTTTTAGTTTTCTGGAGGCATCAAATTAATTTGATTTTTTAAATTTTTTGAGAAGGGTTATGAGAGTATACCTAATCTACCATAAAAAGTTTAGACCACAACCAAATTTGTGAGCTTTTTAGAAAATCTGACAATGCTACTAATGGATTTAAAGCAAATTCACTGATTTAATTGAGCCACTATGTCATGTTGGAATTTTTTGAAACTTTTTTAGGAGGGTCCTGGGAGCATTCCTAAGCTACTATATAAATTTCAAATCATGATCAAACTTATGTGATTTTTAAAAATTCCGAAAGTGTTACTAATGCGTTTAAATTTTGTTGTTTCATGTTAGAAATTTTTGAAACTTTTTGAGGATGGTATTGAGAGCATTTCTAAGCTATCATAAAAATTTTAAACCATGATCAAATATATATGATTTTTAAAATTCCTGTTAATGCTATTAATGCGTTTAAATTTCTCTGTTTTTGGTTTTTCCAGAAGCATCAAATTAATTTAATTTTTAAAAAATTTTGAGAAGGATCCTGAGAGCATGCCTAAGCTATCATAAAATTTTCAGTTCATGATCAAACTTCTGTGATTTTTAAAAGTTCTGACAATGCTACTATTGCATTTAAAGTGATAAAAATTTTGATAATGCTATTAATGCATTTAAATTTTTCTGTTTTAGTTTTCAGAGGCTTCAAATTAATTTGATTTGTCAAACTTATTTAGAAATGTCCTAAGAGTATGCTTAAGCTACCATAAAAATTCCATATCATGATCAAATTTTTTGTGATTTTTAAAAATTCTGACAATGCTACTAATATATTTAAAACAACTTCACTGATTTAATTATTAAATCATGTTGGAAATACTTTGTATATTAAACCCAGAAGATTTATGGCTCAGGCGTGTTGTCCACATCGATGTTCGCCAATACAAAACCACAACTACTTCCGGAATTATATCAGCAGGTTTGCCCAAAAACTCCTATCTAGCCCATTTTTTACATAGGCCCTTGTGGTTTTGGGAAACTTTGACCATGTCTAAAATTACATCTACGTCCTTTAACAGTTTTTTTGCCAAAAAAAACCAATAGTTTCATAGGTTTGTGGAAGACTCCTAGGTCGTAGCTCCTTTTCAAACTATCTCTTGTGGTTTCTGGAAAATACAGCCACATCACCGGTTTCACAAGGACGCTCACTGAGAATTCTAAAATTACATCGGGATCTCTTATCGGTTTTTTTTTATTCCAAAGAGACCCTGTAGTTCTAAAAAAAATTATGCTCAAACCGAGACCATGTCTTTTTTCCAAAAAAAAAAAAAAACTCAAACTCCAGAGTTTCTAAAAAACACCCTCACACGGTGTCATGCTCGTGTGTTGACGCCGCGCATATGTATATTAATTGAAGGCCTGGATGGATGCATAACAGGGCGTCTAGAGTCGTAGTCTAACTTTAACAGGTGTACACAAGTCCAAAACATCAGACAAGAAAGAACGCGGAAAGAAAATTGTGGATTACTATAACCAGTATAATTATAACTACGTCAGTGCATATATATAATCCTTATATTAGTTAGTTAAAGGTCTGGAAGGATGCTTTGCCTGCTCTATATATATAGCTCTCCTACCAAGAGAGGCTCGCCCTGTACGTAGCGGTATTATTTTCATGTAATCAATTGACCTGCCGTCCAACAAGACGCGCGGTAGTACAAAAGTTGGTACGGCCAGTCGGAGTCTCGGAGAGGCATGGAGGCTCCGGCGGCCTTGTTCAACAACGGTGCTCGCGAGGGCCGGCCGCGGGACGACGACGACCAAGCTGCCGCCGACCAGCTGCTCGAGCGGCGCCTGCGGCTGTACGCCGCCGTGTACATGATGCTGGGCACCATGTTTCTCCTCCGCGCGGCCTTCCCCGACGACGCTAACAAGTACTCCGCCGTCGGTCTCCTGGTGTGGGCGGCGGCCCTGGCTCTGGCACTGCTCTCGGCCCAGCGCCGCCGCTTCCCGCTCGCCGCCAGGGCCGCCGCTCGCCTCGCGCAGGTCGCCATTGGAGCCTTCTTCTAGCAATTATTCATGCATGCATGCATGCATGCATTATGGAACCATTCCCACCTCTCTGACTATATATATAATGTTGTGTTCCTACTTCCTACTTCCCTAGGGGGCGTAAGATGCACCTACTATAGCCTGACGCCAACGTATACGCATCCACTAATACTGAGTGTAGATATAAATACGTATTGGCTTGCTTTTGATCTGTACTGCTGTACGCCTGTGGTTGTTGTGTGTTGGTGTATATAAATAAAATAAAAGACAACTTTCTAGTTAGTTAGCACATAGGGCATTTCTTTCGTAACAATTTTGTTACTCCGAACCATTTCGCCGATTTTACCTGGAGTGACTAATGGTAATCAAATATATACTTTGTGCACTGGAGTCTGGAGACTTTGTCAACGTCGGCGGAAACGACATCGGTTTAGAAACGGAGGAAATATATATTCTTCAGCACATTCACGACGATCAAAGGAGATGAGTGCATTGCAGATTTGAAGTGAACTGCATGCTGGTTAATTGCACCTGCTTACCATTTCAGCCAAAGTATAAAATTCTAACACGGTTACCGCCTCATTTATGTTTCTTCTGTTTTGTATTTTTAAGCATAACAAATGATCATTTAATTATTTTTAAAACTTTTCTATATTATCCTAGAATGCTAAAGATGCTACCATAAATCACTACCAGAAAACCGAGATTTCGTGAGGACTGAAAAACCGTCACGAAAGCGCCAAAACCGTCATGAAAACAATTAGTGACATATCACCGTCACGCAATAACCCTCACGAATATGGCGCCAGGGAAATTCAATTTTGCGTGGCGGTGCACAAATCACACAATAACTCTCACGAACAATGGGCTCGCCAGATTGCACAACAAATTTCGTGACGAGGATTGACTCACGGAAAATAATTCGTGATGGTGCTTAACCGCCACGAAATATTTTCATGAGGTTAAAACCTCCACGAAATTTTTCATGAGGGTTCCCGGAGGTCACCCATCCTATTACTACTCTCCTTCAGCACGCTTAACTTCGTGAGCTCTTATGAGATCCATTACTCTAGTGGTGGTATCATAACATCGACATATAATATGTCTCTCCTCCTCTTAACCCCGTGAACTATATAATGTGATGGTTAAAATTAGTACTCACGAAAACTATAGCACCTCACGAAAACTATAACCCACATGAAAATTCGTAATTTTCGTGGCGGGACAGCTACTTTCATGAGAGTTTATGAAAACCTTCACGAAAATAACTTCAATTCATGAGGGTTTATGCTCCACCTTCACGAAATGTATTTTTTACGAGGGTTTATGCACCACCTTCACGAAATATTTTTATTTCGTGGCGGTTTGTTTATAACTCTCACGAAAATATAGCACCCTCACGAAATCTCGGTTTTCTGGTAGTGAATGTTTCATAGCATGATCAAGCTTGTAATTTTTTTTAAAAAAAAATCTGACAATGCTTCTAATATTTTTATAAAATATCTCAAAAATTCAGTTTTTTTCAAAAAATTTCATATAAGATGACATTCTTAAGGGTATTGACCCAAATCTGGTCCTCTAAACACTACTACAGAACTGGGCATCACAACCGGGCTATTTGAAGCGGTTTGATGCGAACCCGTTGTGATGTTCGCACTGAAGCGGTTCAGTGAGCAGCGGTCCGGAGGGCTTCGAAGCGGTTTGAGATCTGAACCGCTTACAGTATGTTGCTTTCTAGAAGCGGTTCTTGTCTCAACCCGCTTCGATTTCCAGCGGTTTGACACAAGAACCGCTTCTAGAAAGCAACATCTGGCTGTCGTGTATCAAACCGCCTCGAGCCCTCCCGCCCACCCATTTAAACCCTTCTTCCTCCACGAGCTGCAGCAGAGGTACATCGAGCAGAGAAAGGGCGGGCCAAGCAATCGTTCTTGGGGAGGTGCTGTCCAAATTTTAATTGGAGGTGATTAATTAGCTCCAAATTAAGTGTTTCAAGGTTAGTGACGTCATGCCAACATCCTTCTCACTTAGATATTGCAATTTTTTCAATGGATGTGGAGAAATCTTGAACTTTTAAGCAAGAACATGCATGATCAAATTCGGAGTTCTTCCCCAAAATATATTTTGTATGCTTGTTTTTGTTGTTGTATGAAGATGTAGGGTGTAGATATAGGTGCTTGTTACCTTTAGAATCTTAAATATCACAATAAGTTGGGGAGATCTAGGTACATTGCAAGGAAGGTAGTCATGGTGTATGAAATAAAATAGAAAAAATGTAGAACTATAAAAGAATAATTACAAAGGTAGAAAGGGATAAAAAATTAGAAAGGTATGTTTTTAATTGTATGGCGGTGTAGGTGGAGCTTTTTTTGTTGGAGAAGAAAAAATATGGTCATTAATTGTAGACTCAAGAAGAAAAAAATAATTACCAAGGTAGATTTAAGAGCTTGTGAGCTATATATTTTTAAATGTACCTATAAGTTAGGTTATAATTTTTGTAACTAAATTTGTTATAATTTTAAATGAAATTATAACTTGGTGTAGATGAATCGGCAATGGATGTACAATGCGGACCGTCGCTCGAGAGAGTTCATTGATGGCGTGCAGGCTTTTCTCGATGCGGCCGTTGCATTCTTGCCTCGAGCTGACTTCATATGTTGTCCGTGTGTAGATTGCAAGAACGAGAAGGAGCACTCCCAGCGATGGCAAGTTATGAACCACTTGATCATGAGAGGTTTCATGCCAAACTATACCTGTTGGAGCAACCATGGCGAAGTTGAGGCGATTAGCCAGGAAGACGATGAAGAAGGCGAGGAAGAGGAAGATGGATTGAGCGATATCCGGATGGCACGCAATCTTGTTCGTGGAAGAAACAGTTGGTGACTTTGGTGATGATGAGCTAGACCAGATGCTACGTGGCGGAGAGGAGACTACACGATGAAAGACGTTTGAGAAGTTTGGTAGCATGTTAGAGGACCACGAACTCCTTTGTACCCAAAGCGTAGGCGGGGACACAAAAAGCTGCGTACCACTTTGGAACTCATGCAATGGAAGGCTACAAATGGTGTGTCGATAAGGGATTCGATGAGTTGTTATCACTCGTAAAGAAGTTACTTCGAAGATAACACTCTACCCGAATCTACATATGAAGCCAAGCAAGTCGTCATCCTTTGGGATTGGAAGTACGAAGATACACGCATGTCCTAATGATTGTATCCTGTATCGTAATGAGTATGCCGATTTGGATGTTTGTCCAGTGTGCAAAGAATCACGGTATAAGGTGAAACGTGACGATCCAGGTGAAATAGATGGAGAGCGTAAGAAGAAGAGTGTAACAGCCCAAAAATTTAAAAACAGAAAAATATAATATTTAAAGTTGAATGTGAATATTTTCAGCTTGTTCATAATGCGTTTGATTTTATTTGGAGTTTTATGAATTCTTTTGTGTTTTGAGTTGCAATAAAAGTCAACGACAGAATGCAAAGGAGAAAAGGCTAAGAAGCTAAAAGCAAAAATTTGGAAAATTTACTGGGAGAATCCTGAGCATGTGAATAAGCCATTTTAACTACCACATGAAATCTTTACATAAAAATATGAGGGAGAAAAATATCACAACAATTTTTATTCCCAAATAATGCATTGTCAGAATTTGTACAAAATATTGGAACAGCAAATGGAGTTGAGAAAATTTATATGAGAACCTTATTTCCATATCTACATTCGGTAAAAATATAATAAATTAATAAGATGGTTTGAGAATTATTAAAATTAGAAAACTGAAAACTTGGGAAAATGGAAATTTCCAATGTCAGAATTTTAATTAAATAATGACTCGAGTAATTGAGCTGAAAATTTTACATAAGTATCTGTAGCTTAAATCCACTAGAAAAACAAAATATCAAAAATAATAGACTTCATTTGAACTTAAATAAAAATCGAAGTTAGAGGCTAGAAATTCAAACAGTCACTATTGAAAGAATTTTTATAAAATTTCAGTAACTTGGATAAATCTCAAATTTTTACCAGAGGGGTAAATACTGTTGGAGATCTCAGTCAAAAATTTTTACCAGTTTCTACCTCCAATTGACCACCATCAAAAATCAGAGAGAGAAAGAGAATTGACACCCAACCACCCTGTTTCTCTTTTGCGGTCGGCGACAATGGGCGACCATTCTCTTCTCCGCTCTGTTGGCGCAGGTGAAATCCTCCAGTCTCTGGCAGTGGTCCCTGGACCCAGCCGTCAGGCTCGTCTTCTCCAAATCCCGTTCGGTCCATCGATGGGAGACGCCGAACTCTCCCGAACCACCGAGTCGTCGAGCGTTTGATTCATCGAATCCATTCGCCTCTCGCTGCGTTCTCTGCGTCACTCTCCTCGGCATCGCACGGCTCGGCCGCGAGTTGCAAGCACCGAAGCTTTGCCATTACCTACTTCCGCCATCTCTCCGCCGAGCCAATGCAAAGCGATTGCTAACAGCGTCCCACCTCCACAATCCGCCAAGCCAATACAAAACCATCTCGAGCCACTAGCATTCCTTCCCTTTCGCCGCCATGGTTCACGGTGGCATTTGGCTCTAGCTCTTCATCTTCGCCCTTGTCCGCAGAGAGCGAGAAAGGGGAAAACCTCAATCAAGTGAAGCAAGAGGTAATCCTTGGAATCGATTCCACCCAGAGCTTCGCCGTGCATCCTAATGTCTTGACCGAGCTTCAATTTGGATCCTTCTGCTTGCAGTTACCGAGTTCCGCCGATCATCTTCTCCGGCTCAGGCGCACCGTGTGCAGGCCGCTCCGCTTCTTCTCCGGTGCCGGTTCCAAGTGAAATAGAACCCCCACGCATCACTGATGCTCACCGAATCCTCACCTGGGCTAATCGTTCACCGGAGTTGAGCCTTCGCCGGAGGTCCATGGCGGCCGCCGCCTGCGTGCGTGGGCGACTATGCTCCCGGCCATCCCAAGCGGAATGAGTACCACCAACGTGTTCCCCGTGTCGCGCTGAAGCTCTAGGTGTCGCCCTTTCTGGCATTCCGGCCACCGTTCGCCGGCGGCAAGGCCGGAACCACCTTCCCCTGTTTCCGACACTGACCATCGGGTCCCAGTAGCAGTGACCGAGCCAAGGTGAGCCAAAATGCGAAGGCGCTTTCTTCAGGTGGAAACGTATTTTCCGTTTTCGGAAAGTTTCATCTTTTCAGAGGTTTTTGTACCCGAATAAATTTAAGTATTGAATATATTTTGATATAGAAGTCCAATTTAGATGAAATAAATTTGTAAATTCGTGTAAAATCCAGTAGAATTAGAATATGCAAAAATATTTTTAGTTTAGTCACTTTATAATTTCTGATAAATGAAATACATGAAGAAAGCTTTATGCCATAAGTAAATAATGATTTTTATTTTTTTAGGCAAGATAAAGGATAGTGAATTTTTATGGAACCTTGACACTGTTAACAGCTTAAAAATGTTAAGTAATGGTATTTAGGTGAAGATACTCCAGTAGTTTAATAAATCTTCAAGGGAAAACATGTCACATGAATAGTTAAGAATGAATGTTTGCTTAAATAAAGTAGAAAAGATATGCTTAGAAATTATAAAATACAGAATTAGATGAGTCATTGACAGCATTGAATTCAATTGAGATTCTGGTTATTCATGCACTAACTTGCATGCATAATCACACATATGCTAGTATACATATATATGATGATTCATATATATATTCTAGCAATGAGAGTTGCTATCAATAACTAAGATTTTATTAAAATAATGCCAAACCAACTTTAAAACATTTCTAGGATTGTCTACTATTAACACCTGAAAAATGAATCAAAGATCATGTAATGTGTAGTTGGAAATTAAGTTTGAATCTTGGCCGATTTAATGTTACCAATATGATCATTCAGGCTATTTCAGCAGTAGATAAAATAACTCGTCTAAATACTAAAATCAGTAAAACTAGTTTAGAAACACTGTGCAAAGTTTATACCACCATATTCTGTAAAAAGAATCATATTCCATTAAGGTTTGCTTATTGATCTCATTAGATCAAAACCCTTAAGTGATTAACCTTTTGTTTCATATTCTCGCCGATTCCGATTTCGTAAACTTTACATTGGCACTTAAGCCTTTTCGGCAATGATTATAATGTATCAGCTAAAACCTAAAATTTATGGAATCAACTTAGGATTGTTATACAAAGTATAAATCATTGTATTATGAAGAAATAATCCAAATAGCCTAAAACCCTTAATCGTTAATCTGTCAATCCCCTTTCTTGCCGATTTTGAATAGTGTAGTCTTTAAGTATAGCATGAACCATTGTAGCGATAAGATTATAGTCTCGCCCAAAATCCTAAAACTTATGGAACTGGTTTAGTAGTGTTCTTCAAAGTATAGTCTACCCTAATACGAAAAGATAATCTCATTTTGCTAAGGTTTACATATTAATCTTAATAGCTTAATGACCCTAAGTAATCACATTACTATAGACCGTAACATGAATGAACGAATTGTAGTTTCAATGAGGAATCCATAGTTAAGTTATTTTATCACCGAACCTTCTTAAATATCACATAAATAAAGTCAAGAGCCTAAATCAAGAGATCTAACTTGCATAAAGCTAATTCTACGCGAAATCAATTAAAGATAAAGAACTATTTAGTCATAATCCAATATGATCGTTTAAGCCTTTTCATTAACTTCATAAAGCAACTCATATAAATCCGAATTTAGTGCGTAATAGCTTAGAAATGATCTTTAGATGATGATCTATAGCAATCTAAGAAAATATTCTTATTTCATCTTTCTTTGAATCAATCCTAATAGAGCAAAACCCGCAAGTATTAAGAATTGGCGTAAACTCACATTACTTAATAGCAAATCAATGAAAGCTTGTAACTAATGATTAATTCTATTAATCTAACCAATTTTAGCATCTTGAATTAAGTAAAATAAGATTAATAAATTCATAAAAGAGCAATCCCTGCTTCTTGTGAAGAGTTTTATTTGTTCTTTCTATCTACTTTCTTTTTGCCCTTATTGAAGTTAATATTTGCTTTATTTCCTTTTGGTTCGACGTGTAGAACCCGACGTTGTTGATTTCGTCATCGCCTTTGTCATCTACGATTTCGTCTTCGTTGTAATCAGCAATTACGCAAGGCAAGCATCCTTTGACCATATTGAGCCCAGTATTTTATATTCCTTTTGTGCATCAAATTGTTTTATGCATGCGTTTACTTTATGTAAATTGCTATTTTGTGGATTGGTGGTTATACCTGTTGTCTCGTGAAACTCCTTTGATGATTATGAGCATGTGAACCTTGATAGCCCTAGATTGAGATTAGGCATTACTTAATGTCATCATGGGTATATGCGTTCATATTATTCATGCTTAGCCATGCTTTAGAATCAGTGATGTAAATGATCGATTAAAATTGTTTCTGAAAACATTGAAAATGGCATTTGTTGGTTGCGGATAGTTTGATTAAAACCCAAAATAAAACTATGGATTTGATGCGCGATTATTGGCAATAGCCGAAAAGTCGATCGAATTGCACGTAGTGTAGGGGGAGATTATTGCCCGTGTCGGATTAAGGACCGAACATCGTGTTGTATGAACCAAGAAAATACGAACAAACCACAAGTGCTGGGATGGGGCAGTCTTAAACCGATTAAGTTATCTAGTTTAACTTTGCATTTTGGAAGGCCGAAGTAGTCGCGGGCTCTCCTTTTAAGGTTTGCTCGACGGGTGCCCACACCAAGGTGTTGGGAGCCACACTTGCCAATACAACGGTGTCGCCATACTTGGGAAGTTCCAACATTTCTATGCTCGAGTTCTTCTATAATAGTATGGGTCCAACGTCCCGTCACGGTGCAAAGTTAAATTAGGTAATGTAAAGGTTTTCGTCATGAATATTACGCCACCGCGCTTACAATTGGATGTGAAGCGTGTGGCAAAAAGAAAAGGTCATGTCTTGTGGGTCCATTGTACACCTCTGCAGAGTTTAAATCTAATTGATTAGCCGCACTCCGCGGTCATGGGTGTCTTAGCGGTGATCGATGCGAGTTAGATGTTTTATTATTTTAAAAGGGTTGGTTCCATTTGTTTTTGCAATCGTGCTTTATGTCGAAGGGTGACATTGATGGATTTCAGGATTTGCTGATTCATCGCTCACGTCATGGAGGACTGTGAGTGTTACATATGCTTTACCTATTTGTTATCAATCAAATGCTCTTATAAATTCCGGTTGCAAATAACTTGATTTACAAATTCAATTTCGCTTTATGCAAATTAATCGAGAAGCCTTTCCTTGAAATGGCTCGATATATTATAGGTTTTGCTCAAGTCTTCTTTGAGTAATAAAGTACTCACCCTTGCCTAATTATTATGTAGGTGGTTGAGTTAGCGGCTTCGAGTCTCTTTTCGTTGCAGGTTGCGGGATCTTCTTCAGCGTGTTCTATCTGGAGTTTATACCTCGTCAGTTGCCTGCGGGTTCGGTTGGGCACACTACGAGATTTTGCCTCTTTGCTGCTGCTTACTCTGAGTTGTAATAATTCGTTGTATTTATTCGTTTCCGCTTAATTAATATGTTGTATGGTTGTGATTCCAAGTGATGAAATGTGCGTGCTAGCTACTGATCCAGGGACTAGTACTGCGAGCACATTAGATTTCCATTTTGGCATCCGTGCTAAAAATGGGGGTCGTTTCAAAGAGACCTCCAGCTAAAGTGTTGTGGTATTTCCTTCGATCCCCGATTGAAACGTATGTTTGCTAACAAAGCGCATGCCCGATGATGCGTTGGCACAAAGAAGAGCGTAAGGACGACGGGATGCTTAGACACCCCGCAGATGGCTCACAAGGAGGAAAGTCGACCGGACGCATCTTGACTTCGCAGATGAGGTGAGAAACATAAGGTTTGGGTTGAGCACCGATGGGATGAATCCTTTCGAGAATTGAGCAGCACCATAGCACTGGCCCGTTACACTATGTATCTATAACATTCCTCCATGGTCGTGCATGAAGCGAAAGTACATCATGATGCCGTTGTTGATCCAAGGCCCCAAGCAACCCGGAAATGACATCGATGTCTACCAAACCATTGGTTGAAGATCTTGTGACGTTAGGGAGGATGGTGCAAGGGTATGGGATGAGTACAAAAGGGAGTATTTCACCCTCGTGCTTTGTTATTTGTAACAATCAACGATCGGGCTCGCTTCTCAGAACTCGTCCTACTAACTATCAAAGGATATAGAGCTTGCATCCGATGCTTAGATGAAACGGACGGTATGTACCTGAAAAACTCTCGGAAGGTTGTGTACATGGGTCACCGAGGTTTCTTCTTCTGAGTCACCCGTTATGGAAGAAAGGCAGAAATTTAACGGTCAACCGGACCTTCGTGCAAGGCCTCAAAGATCGTAGTGGGCCACGTGTGTTTGCTATGGTAAAGGATTTGAAAGTAGTATTTGGAAAGGGTCCTGAAGCAAACATGTGTAGAATGAGGATGGTCAGCACCCATGTGGAAGAAGAAGTCAATATTTTGGGACTTGCCTTATTGGGAAGTCATGGAGGTTCAATCACTCAATTGACTTCATGCACATCACGAAGAATGTCTGCTTGAACTGCTAGGCTACCTAGATATGTACGGAAAATCGAAAGATACACTTGCAAGCTCGGAAGGACCTTAAAGTCTTGGAACCGAGGAACGACTTACATCCGGAAAAAGAGGAAAGGACAACATTACCTACATCCTGCGAGCTACACTCTAAGAAAAGAAGAGAAAAAAGCATGATAGAGTTCTGAACGATTGAAGGTCCTTCCGGATACTCCTCCAATGTAAAGAGACTCATAAACACGAAAGAGAATAAAATCGCACACATGAAATCTCATGACTGTCTTGTGTTAATGACACAGCTTGCTCCCGATGGTCGTGAGAGGCATATTGCCCGAGTGGGTACGTGGGGCAATCACAAAGTCGGTTCTTTTTTCAACGCGGTTTCACGAAGGTCATCGACCGGATAAACTAAGTAAGCTGCAGGATGACGTGGTACAAAGTGTGGTTAGTCTTAAGATGATCTTTCCTCCTGCATTCTTTGATATTATGGTCCATCTCACTTGCTCACCTTGTCAAAGAGATAGGTATTCTCGACTCGTATCCGCACAACATGTTCCTTTCGAGAGGTACATGAGTGTGCTAAAAAGAAGTATGTCCGTAACTGTTCTCGTCCGAAAGGATGCATTGCCGAGGGTTATGGGACAGAGGAGGTGATTGAGTTTTGTGTGGATTACATTAATGATCTAAACCCGATCGGCGCCCTATATCACGCCATGAGGGGAGGCTACGGGAAAAGGGACACTAGGAAGGAAAGCAATTGCATGCAATGATCTTCTTACATTTAAGCAAGCACATTTCACGGTTTTGATACAATCAATCAGAGTGGCCCCAGTATGTCCTTGAGCACAAGAGTATTCTACGCCGCGATTTCCGGGAGGTCTCGAGGATTGGATTACCCTCAGCACATGGATTCTTTTCGCTTGGTTACAAAACTACATCCTTTTGAAAGGGTCAGACAATGAACAGTTGCAACGCTTGGCTCGAGGACCATCTAGTGAAATCGTGACATTCAAGGGGTACGAGATAAATGGTTACACATTCTACACTAGAGCCCAGGATAACAAGAGCACCAACCAGAATAGCGGTGTCCGTATAGATGCCGAAGACAACAAAGGCAAGGTGGATACATATTATGGTTTCATAGAAGAGATATGGGAGCTCGACTATGGACCTTTGAAGGTCCCTCTATTTAAGTGCCAATGGGTCAAACTGACTTCAAGCGGCGTGAAGGTCGACAAATACGGTATGACAATCGTGGACCTCACGCAAGTCGGCTACAGGTGCGAACCGTTCGTCCTCGCGAATGATGTGAGACAGGTCTTCTACGTAATGGACATGTCAAGCAAACCTAAGAAGCAGAAGGACAAGAAAGATTGTAGTAGTAAGCCAAAGCGACACGTGGTTCTCCAAGGCAAACGAAGGATTGTTGGAGTTGAGGACGTCACAGATGAGGAAGAGTATAGTCAGTTCGACGAGCTCCCTCCTTTCGCTGTGGATGTCGACATAAGCCTCCTCAATGACACAGACGTGGATGCTCCTTTCATACATCGCGATCATAATGAAGGAACACTTGTAAAGACAAAGTATGTGACTACTTGAGATGTCTGATTTAAGTGTTGGGGGTGAGGTGTGTGCAATCTGCGACCTTGCAATGTAACTAGGAAAGTGTTGGGGTGAGGTGTGTGCACTTTGTAACTACTGATTTAAGTGTTGGGGTGAGGTGTGTGCACTTTGTAACTACAGATTTAAGTGTTGGGGTGAGGTGTGTGCACTGCGACCTTGCAATGTAACTAGGAAAGTGGCAAAGTCATTGCTGTGTCGTCCAACTATGAGCGGACAATAATAAAGGCTACAGTAAGAATAAACGTGGTCGGACGGCAGCGCAACGAAGAAGATAGACCAAGATCGGAGAACCTCGAGAGGTTTATGAAGGAGGCAGAATCGGTTCACATACCGCAGCTCTTGGATTAATAGATGATCTCCCAATGGCAGAGGTCGATGGCAATATCGGGGCCGGAGCTGATTGACCCTAAAGAGATAAAGGATCGCCAACCAAGATGCGGCAATTTCACGAATGGTACATGATAGAGTCCGCTCAAGGAAGAGCGATGTTCCCCCGCGTTTCAAAGAAGAAGATTTCTATCATGGGGACAACGACATATGGCTCAATTCGAGGACTTCTACAATATTTACCATGCCGACTCTATCAACGTGTCTCTCATGAGTCAGCTGGTGCTGTAAGTGTGTCAAGCTCATACCTTTACCGTGTGCTTCCTCGTACAATAAAATTGCAACTCTTAAACTTATACCTTTCTATGTAGAATGGAGATACAACGATGTAGAAAAGAGAACATCTTCAACGTGGGCTTCATCGACCCGAGATTGTTAACGAGTTCGTCTTTGGATGGAACCATGGCGAAAGGATATTGAAGATTACATTCTCATTGCATTCTTGGCACAAAGACTACAAACCGTACATACTTACGCCCTTCAACTTCGAAAGTGCGTATATATACAACCTCTCGTTCTTATATTTTCCAAGGCATTGATAATACTACTAGCTAGTTACATATATGTTGCAATACACATGAATAGGTATCATTTGGATCCTTCTTGTCATCAAGCTTGATAGCAGCCAGATCGTTGTTCAAGACTCAAAAAGGACTCCGGTGAAAAAATATCAATATATCATTGACACCCTAAACAGGTATATAGCACATATATATACAATAGTTTTCCTTATTATATATATTGAAATACCTTGCTAATTCCAACTCTGATAATTACTACTCATATATAATAACGATTACACGGGGCATTACGCAAGGTTCCGAAAGAAGCAACAAGGAGATTTCGAGAATGAATTTGATGTACAAATAAGCACTCGAGTGCGATTAAAGAATATTAATATGCCGTAACAGTTTTTCATCCCAATAATAATTGTTTTCTTTTCAAATTTCATCGCAGGTTCTCTGACATACTGCATTTGGAAGGAAACAACTTATATGGCTATTATGTGTGCCACTATATGCAAAGTATTACCCATGGCGATGTGCCGACAACCAACGCCGAGGTAGTGTGAACATGTCAATTTCTTAGTACTTAATTACACTTTAATTACATGTCCAGAGATTTATTTACTTCCCACTTTGTCATTAACATCGATGAGCAAGGCGTGATCCCGCCAAGACCGGTGACAATCCAAGAACAACTCATCGGCTTTATTGTCGATTTAGATTGTATCCCCAAAGGCGAGTTCCACGAAATGGTTGGAGACCTTGTCTGAAATAAGGACAGTGAATGACATCAACATCGACCAAGGGCACAAAGAGCGACGACGCAAGAAATGAGCTTAAGATTCACCCTTTTATTCTTTGAAACTTGTAAAAGTGACTTATTATTTCATGTGTTCATCCTTGTTCATTTTTAGTCTATTAAGTTCGTATCATGTAAAAGAACCCGTAATTATCTGAATAGTACGCATGAATAATATTTATTTAATTGTGTCAAAAACTCTTGTAGTTCTATTTATTTTAATTATCAAAATCTATATCAAAAACCCTCTCAAAACATATTCTATATTGAATATAATGAAAACGCTTTGTCGGCCTCTTCAAGC
The DNA here is from genome assembly GCA_036346375.1 of Guadua angustifolia. Taxonomy (NCBI): domain Eukaryota; kingdom Viridiplantae; phylum Streptophyta; class Magnoliopsida; order Poales; family Poaceae; genus Guadua; species Guadua angustifolia. Next base: position 44,832,223 of record CM070514.1, read on the forward strand.
GATCGGTAACTCCAACCGCTTGTGGAGAGCGCCTCTCCACAAGCGGTTGGTAACACCAACCGCTTATGCAGTGTTGAACCACAAGTGATTCGGGGAACCGCTTGTGATATCCGACAGTATCACTGCTGTTTGCTTACTAAGCGATTCTAAAACCGCTTCAAAGCGGTTTCGAACCGCTTGTGTATGCCCGATCTGCAGTAGTGAAAGTTGAAATTTGGTCAAAAATATCGAGATTATGATGAAATTTATTGAAATTCCTGTAGCAATTTGATTTTTTTTTCAATTTTTTTTATTTGACTAGAATTTGTAATCTCATCCCCGACCGAATCCAAAATCTTGGCCGAAATTTCGCTAGGATTTTAAACCTTGGTTGCGACTAGTTAGCTTCAATTTCCCGCTTAATTTTCTGCATGGCCTAGGCGTGCTCACCTAGCTATATAGTTCAACTGGATAAGCAAAACCCTAGCTAGTACACAATCCATTCCTGAATAGATACTATTACAAGTTCTTACACTATCACCAAGGTATATTTATGAAAGATTGTATTACTTAACTTCATTATATCTTTAGATGGTGTGTCTTAGTCTAGTCTATGATAAAAGGACATTGAAAATAGCTGAAGGGATGGGTGTAGGAGAAAAAAAGATAAAAATTTACATTAAAATTGTAGAACGATATGTTTTTAAAAATAAAATTTAAAAACTAAAATATCATGGATTCGAGTACTCCTGGCGGCAGTGCATAAACAAATGAGAACACTAGCTGCTAGTGAGCCAGAGAAATTTACCTCGTTAGTTCGACGCAACCTTGGATTCCAGCCCAAATATATGTACTTCAGACTTTTGTCTTTTGCACACTCCCTGCATCAGTAACCTCCGTAAGAAAATTTTCAGTGGATTAAGGTTATTTTGTCCATCGTAGCACCCCCTCCTTAATATTGGTCCGAGCAAATCTAGCTACTGCATTGTCATAGTTAGATCTTGGCAAATAAAATTCTGTATGTTCTTCTCAAATTCTGAGAGAATTTCTAAAAAGAATTTTAATTAAAAAAAACTATGGTTGTGTCTTGTGTAATCCTACCCACTGTATATTAACGCTAAGGTGTGTTTAGTTCAAGGACAAAGGGTGGATGGGATGGTTTCATCTATATTTTCCATCTATTCCGCTGTTTAGTTGGATAGATAGGTGGATAAGAGCAACCAACTCTCAGAAATTTTCCTTGTAGATGATGGATGAGGCTGTCCCATGAAATTGGCTAGATGAGCCTATCTGACTTTCATCTCACCAATTAAATTTAAACTCTCGTCCTGTCCCCCATCCAACTCTCATCCTAACCCTCCAACAAAATAAAAATTTAGCTTTATCTTATCCATCTCTTATTCCTTTGATCAAATATAATTTTAGATGATTTTTTTAAGGAAATGGCAGGAGCTAGCTCTGCCTTGCATTAAAGAAGATAATCAGGAATACAGCGTAAGGTTGAATTAAGAGCATTGTAACAGCCTCTGGGAGCGAAAAAATCAATAACAGAAAGTGGCAAAAGACCAAGACGAATATTCCGCCAGTTTAGAGCCCAAGGCATCAGCCTTTTAACAGAACGCACCTAAGGCAATGTAGCAAGCGCCTGAACCCATCTATGATTTTTGGGTGCTCACAGCCACCCTTCGACTGCGAATGTCATCAACCGCGGCGTTAGCGACGGAGTCCACGGTTCTGTACTGGTTACTGAAGATCCTGCCGTTCCTCTCCTTCCAGAGGTTCCACGCTACATACATAAAGGTGTCGTCCGCCTGTTTGTGATATTGGTGCCTAATCGTGGTACGGATCAATCTCCACCAAGCTGCTATGTCTAGCTGGACCAATGCTGGTTGGATGGCGATGAAACTTATGTTCATGCAGAGCAAGACTTTTCTCCAAACCTGTTTCGCGAACGGGCATAGCGGGATGAGGTGTCTGGTTGACTCTGGCTTAAGGGTGGCAATTGTACCCGCGGGTTCGGGTACCTGCGGGTTTTGCATCCGATCGGGTCGGGTTCGGGTTTTAATTTTCACCCTCGGGTTCTTCGGGTCGGGTACCCGAAATGGGTTCGGGTCGGGTTCGGGTTTTAATTTTCACCCGCGGGTACCTGAAATACCGATATACCCATCGGGTACCCGTTGGGTTCCAGGTACCCGTCGGGTTTGGGGTCGGGTTTCGGGTATCCGTCAGGTTTGACTCGGGTTTTTGGGTTCGGGTTTCTTGTTGGGTCAGATTGTGCAAAACTCACACCCGACCCAACCTATTGCCACCCGTATTACACAAACCCGTCGGTGCACCGTCGGTTGATTACGCACTTTGGTTCGGTTTTGGGTATAGATTTTTACCCGATATGGTATTCGGGTTCGGGTCGGGTTTTTCAATTTGGGTTTCGGATCGGGTCGGGTTTTTCAATTCGGGTTTCGGATCGGGTCGGGTTTTGTAAAATCCGCACCCGACTCGACCCGTTGCCATCTCTACTCTGGCTCGAGTCAGCACATCGCACAAAGTGCGCTATGCGGCCATCCTCTAAGAGCCAGTCTGTCAGCTGTGAGAATCCTATCCTGTAGGAATAGCCAGGTGAAGAATCTACATTTCGCTTCGGCGTCTGCTTGCCAAATCATCTTACAGTTGGGGTCTAGAATGGCGCCAATAAACTGTGCCCTATAAGAGCAAGACTAATAAGAGAGCTAACTGCAGGCTTTATCTTATTACCATATCATATACAGCCAACCTAATAGCCCACCCATATAATAGTTAGCCATTTATACATACAAAGCCATTAATACTTGGCCCACATTCATCCACTCATTCTCTCACCAAGTTTCTTAGAGCCGTCTTTACGCAGAAATATGAATCTATGACTTCTCTCTCCTCTTCTCTCCTCCAACTCACCATAAATCTGATGTGGCAATTAGGGGTGGCAACGGGGCTATTCCCCACCGGGGAGTGCCTCCCCATCCTCGTCCCCGCGACCCAAAATTTTCCCCATCCCCGTCCCCGTTCCCCGTCTCGGAGGAGAAAACCCCCCCGTCCCCATCTCCGTTCGGGTATCGGGGCCCCGTCGGGGACCCATCCCCGCGAAAATTTCACACAAGAGAAGAGCTCATATAGCTATTTTAACTTTAAAATCATATCAACAAACAAGGAAAAAAAGAATGCATGTATTCATCGAAGATTATGTTGCCTCGTTTATGAAAATGTGAATATGATGGGCTAGAGAATATGTTACTAAATTGAACTAAACTAAATTTGGATCCCCAACCGGGTCCCCGCGGGGAAAAAAATCCCTGTCCCCGTCCCCGCCATCCCCTAATAGAAGAATTCCCCGTCGGGGATCGGGGAACGGGTCCCCGTTGCCACCCCTAGTGGCAATCCTTGCAGCCTGCTTATCTTACCTTATTATACTTGCTCTAAGCTGTCTCTGCCAAGTAGTTCCCATGCTACGCCTATTTTTAGGAAATACCGTCCTGCGCATTTGGTAGAAGCTGAATCTGTCTGAACCTTGCCAAAGCTGCACGATCTCCTATATCTGCGTGCTCGAGGATATCCTGCGACCAAGCTGAATGCCCCGTCTCATCCACCGTCCAAGCTGAATTTTAGATGATTTCAACCCGACCAAGCTGAATGGGGCCCCGTCTCATCCACCGTCCAGGGGTAGAAATGCTTTAAGAATGTAGGGACGAGGGATTTCGTTGCCTGCCTTTTTTAAGAGGAGCGATATTTCAGAATCGGATGTTTCCCCCCGCGGGATGAGAACATATATTCTTCATGCTGGAGTGTCAGAATACGGTGTACACACATAAGGCGAGACTTTTTGACTATTATTGGGATACTAAAATTTATATTAGGATAATACTGAGAGGTAGAAAGAAAATTAAAATGTGAACACATCGACTTTTGTATGTCTCCGTAGTCCGTGCTACCTTAACACAATTTTTAGTATCTTCGGAAGATGATAAATGGCTAGACCACAGCTAAAACTAGCTGCCTACGTACGCACGAATCACGATGCATGGGTGGAGCACGTAAGGATTGAGGCCAAGTGACCCCACTGGCATCTGTTTAACCCATGAAAAAAGCAATGCTCCTGATGACAATATAAAGTATCTTTGTTTATTGATGCTTATAACAAAGTCACGAATTTCGTTTTCGGTTCATATCTTATGGACGATTGAAATCTGAAATTTTAACTGCAATCCAGTTAAAATTTAAAAACCAAATTTCAAATGACCTATGGCGTACCTAATGATGGTCCCAATGGCTTCTTTTTCTAGATATGCGGGGCGCCTTCTCCTTCCTGCCCACCGGCGTCCCTTCTCTGCTCGATCGCCTTGGCCGGGTTCAGGCTCACCGGACTAACGGCGCCACGTCGGCGGGCTCAAGCACTTCTGAAATTCGGACCTTGCCGTTGGTGTCCGCCGCTTCACAATGCCGGATCACAGTGACAGCGCTGGCGGCGCCCAGGCCTTCTTCGAAGTAGCACTGGTACTCCCAGTCACTAGGTAGCTTGGAATGAACAGCATTAGTCCGCACGTTGCTGCGCATATAAAAGCGTTATTCACACCTAACTTAGGTACCCAAATTAATTTAGATATTGTTAACATTGCGCACACAATGCAGTCGAAGACAACAGTTTTCAACATATTTACAGTCTTTTTCAACGTCAGATTGACTGCTGAATGTGACAAATAATTTTTCTTAGCATGCGTCAAACACGTTTTGTCCGATTGATATGTTTAACAGACGTCGAAATGGGACTGGCAGCATCCATTTCTAATCCCGTACGTGGTGTTCTTCTAGTCCAATCGCATTTGCAGCTATCCATATAACTTAGGAAAATGTGAGAATTCAGACATATGGCAATGTCGTCAGAAATTAATCACGCCAGTAATACAATGCAAGCCAGCCAAAATATGGCTTGCCATGTTCTAAGTAAGTTATGTAACACGTAGGATCGAGATAGTAAAGCATCAACCACAACGCAGAAGCAACATCAATAAACAAACATCTCGAAGAAAACAGGGAGTTGAAAAGATCGTTCGTACCTTTGGCTTGTTCCTACTCGCTTCCAGGCCATCGTGGCGACCTTGTCCATCTCATTCAACATTTTCCATCATGATCCTATACAGAGCTGCGAAATTAAATTCCATTAGGGCCTACATTGACATGACCAATCTGCGATTCAATCAGCCGCATCAGTACAAGGACACAATGAATCTTTACTAAACATTGAAATTGGGTAGCAACCATCGTGATCAGCAACGCCAGACCAGGGTCTTCCAGGGCGTCCAACGGCAGCCATGGCTGAGCTATTGCAACTCCCAACCACACCCCCAAAGAGCTCGAGCTTCCAACGTCCCAGTGTTGCACCGCGCACCTGGTGATCCGGTCTGCCGCACGCATCCGTCATGGCGTCCCACCACCATAAATCCATAACCTACCCATCGAAGCTACGTGACGACGACATGAAAGATTGATATTTGACAACACACAAAAAAAAAGCAGTAGTTCTTTTGATGTCGGTCTTACTCGATGCTCAGAGCCTCAGATGCATGATCGGATCAAACAATTTACATAAACTGATTGTGATAGAAGAAATAGCAAGGCAAGCTATCAACGCTATCAACTGTATCAAGTGCAGACTGCATGCATCATCTCGTGAAAGAAGAGAGAAATCAGTTGTTCGCAGTCTGCATTCCAATATCCATTTAGGGTTGAAAATTGGAGATAGGCTAGTAGCGATTTTTGTTGATTATTGAGCGATCATTGAGAAAAATCGAGCGGCTTGCAAAGCCAAACCGATTTGAAATCTGCGTCAAATCAGATCAAAAAATTTCGATAATCGAGCGATATGATGGAAAATCGGCAACCAAATGGAAAATACAATAAAATCAAGGAAAAATGGAAAAATTACAGAAAATGTAGAAAATTAGTAAAAAAACCAATAAAAGGCTCAAAAATTAAGAAAAATATTAAAAATACATAAAAATTTTAAAATATGATAAAATTTT